>JBBJLS010000109.1:38984083-39000005 GCA_037577275.1 Bryconaethiops microstoma
GGTCTTGCTCAGGAACCCAGTGGTGGTGCTGAAGGTAGGATTCGAACTCATGACCTCTTGGTCCAGAGGCAAGTATCCTACCCCACTAGGCCACCACCACCAAACACCACACTTTTTCACTTTGAAAAAAATGAAACGTAGATCTCAAACAGAGGGCCTCTCTTCTGACTCCTCGCTGACCCACATTTTTCGTCTATTCCTGTGTTGCGAGTTGGGTTGAGGGAAAAACTTGGACCATCTGGAAGTCCCTGAAGACTAGTTTGAGAAACCACTGCTTTTCTAAGTCCTGTTCCTGTAGGTCGGCTCAGTCTTTCTCTAGATTTTTTTCTACAAAATCAGGACAAATTTTCTAAAACTACACACACACACACACACACAGTTCTTACTAACAGCATCAGCAGTTTTTATCTGGAGGAACTATAGTGGAACTAAGCTGCCAACACATTCCTGACCTGACTGACTCCAACACAACTCCAAAACCCGAGGGGGGGAATGAGAGAGAGACAGAGGGAGAGAGGCAGAGAAAGACAGAGGTAGAGAGACAGAAGGAGAGAGAGAGAGAGAGAGAGAGAGAGAGAGAGAGAGAGAGAGAGAGAGAGAGAGGAACGGAGGGGGTGAGGGTCTCCCCATTAGATGCTTGTGGTCCAGTGGAGTGCTCCAAGAGTGACGGTCAAAGCTGGCTGATACTCTCCCTTCCAGCTGTAAACACACACACACACACACACACACGGGGCTCCAAGAGGAGGCAGACACGTTGTTAATGGAACGAGGTCAGCAAATAAGATGCGCACACATACAAACATGCGCACACACACACGCACACAAACATACGAACAAACGCATACGAACACCAACACACACACACACCCCAACACACGCATGTGAAACACATACAGTGTCGAGCCAAAATGGGTGTATCTGATAAGAGATGAGTGAAATAAAGTCTTTCCCCTCTGACTGACCTCTCTTGAGCCAGAGTATGACGTATGATGTAAATACATGTGGGTGTGCACACTGGGCCGTTCTGATCAACTGATTTACTGCTCAACTACATAGTGATGATAAAGTAAGTCAGAAAATGAAAACTGTACATCTGAAAATATTGGTTTAGTCATGTTTTTTTTTTTTTAACATTACAAAACAAAGAGCCAGTTTTCTGTTCCAAAGTGAGCAAAGTTTGGTAGCTGAGCACAAATCTCGTTCACTCTTATTTTTGATACAAGTCTGTATTCACAAATTTACTGGGACATTTCTTATAACCTATAAGAAATCAACTAAGCTTTACAGAGTCTTTCAGCAGTGAAACCTAGAAGCAAACAAATGAATGTGTATTTTGCTGTCAATGTGTAAAGGTTGGTTTCTTAGTATCACCTGCTTCCACCAAAGAAAGCGATGGGCTTGCATATTTTTAGGTTAAGTGTGGAAGCTTTAGCTACTTTAGATATGACAGTTGTGAATTTTCACGATTTTTGATAACAGGAATCCAGGGGTCTGAGGAGATAAACAAAGCGAAATAATCTGTACATTACAGAATTATCAGTGACAGCCCTGGTGTGACAATGAGCGCATTTTTACCTGGAAGTACTTTCAGGCCCTGAATGATCTCTCGTCTCCTCGGCTGCATAGAGATTCTGTCGTCACACATCAGCAAGGCAAACATAGTTAGAGCCACAAACTGGCTCGTGTAGGCCTGAAAAACATGCACAAACAAAATTGTAGTAACGCATCATGTGACTTAACACACCTTTCTGGTATAAATATAACTATACAGCACTTTCTGCCCTTTTAAGAAAAGTTTTGAAAACAGGACCTTTCTCTTAACCAGCAAAACCCGCCCCTTCCACAGATTTTCTGATATTTACATCGTTACGAGGATGTTTGGTCCCTAAAAACGCCACCACACAGTGCTGTCGATGAATCTCCCTTTGAGAAACCTTTTCAGAATGAGATTTCCCAGCTTTGTGTTGCATTTGCGTAAATATAACTTTGATGCCGTTACCATTCGAAGGATGTAGCCTCTTTTTAACTAAAAGATAAACATCCAATAGAAGCATCAAATTAAAAAAAAATGCATTAAAAAAAACCACTTTGAATCCTTGAATCCTAAAGTACTCAGAAAAAAGTTATATCATCCACTTCATTCATCTTTATTTCCTAGAGTCCTTCTTTTTGTGTTGTAAACACACTTCAAAATTTCTTCCAAATTGATTTATATATATGTGAAGCCCACCATAGACTCCCAACATGCCCAACATGCTCACTCACTCACATTTAGCAGACATAAAAGTTTCCATAAAGGGGTGCTGTTGGCACTTGAACAATGGTGCTTTACATCAGTGACACTGTGTGTCCTTGATCAAACCAAAGCATGTCCTGCTACAGAAGGGTAAGATCTGCAGGCTGTATGATGTGGAAAACGACTGTAAAAAGGACCCAAATGGCAAGAGCTGTTTCCACTGCTCAGCTTCTGGGATGCAGTTTCATTAAAAAAAAAAAAAAAAAAAAAAAAAAAAAAAAAAAAAGAAAAGTTAGCCTGATCCTGATATGCTACATAGTTGATGCTGCATTTCCAACTCCGTGGTGCCCCATAATCGGAGTGCGGCTCCAATGAGCTCGATTCTGCCACCAAAAACAGCTATAAATCTAAAATGTGCACAGTGTTTGGTGTAACTGCAATAAACGCCTGCAAAATATTTACAAAACAACACCACCGTATTATCAAGGGAGTGTTATATAAGCAAATTAAAAAAACCCAGAATAGGCAACCATTGCAGCATGTTGTTGCTTCAAGCAGAATTAAGATAAACCAACGTCAGGAGAGCAGAATCTCATCATACATCATCTCCACGCTGACCACAGAAGAGCACAGATGAGGGGAGGGGTCTTTCAAACACAGAGTGTGAGTAAGAAAGGCAGTAAAGCATGGCGGCAGCAGGGCTGCTGGAAGAGGGTTATAAATTTATCCTCTGCTCTCCAGTAATCCCTCCTCTGCCGTCCGTCAGCCAGCGGAGAACGATTTGACCTTTCCCTCCATTATCCCACCTAATTCAAAGTGGTAGACTGGCAAAGGAAAACAAAGTCACAATTCTTCCTTCGCAACATGCGTGCTCGACCAGCCAAGACAGGTCTGTGTGTGTGAACTTTTCTTCTGAGGCTAATGTAAACAGCGCAAGCAATGTGGTTTTACTGCTTAACATACTGGTATCTATTAAAACAGACAAAATTCAGGCTTCAAAAGAGTTCCCACTGCTCTTTTTACCTATATAATAAACATCTAGACATGTGTCACTCAGTGCCAGAATAACACACTCAGATCTCTTTAGCATTACTCAACAACTCAAGACAGGCGTGATGATTTATGGTACTGAAAGTTTCATAAAACGCATCGGCTTCGAGAAGCAAAGAAGGGGTTCACAGCCTGCGGAGAGCATAACCAGGCTTGAGTCAACTATCATAAAGCAATGATAGTTTCTCCTTATCATAATAGTCAATTGAGCTTAACTATTTGAATCTCAGAAACCCTCCCTAGCAAACCATGAACAGGGGCTTAAAAGACGGCTGGATCAAATTTATTCAGAACAAAAAATGGCACAGCCTACTATAATTATTAACAAACAAATAAAACAAAACATAAGCTACAGGTACAGTAGCCCTTAAGCTACATTCAGTTTTGATCTAGAACAAGCATTTGGGCACTGAAAAAGCGCTCCGATGGTGTGCTGGTGGCGCAGGATGGCCATTTTGGCAATGGCTAGGGAGCCTGATTAGATGATGGCATACTGCACACAATACTGCAAGCCTAGCCACACCGTGCAAACCTCCAAAATATCCTTCGGTGTATTAGTTCATCAGTGTACATGGTGTATTAGTTCATTAGTGTATTAGTTCATCAGTGTACATGGTGTATTAGTTCATTAGTGTACATGGTGTATTAATTCATTAGTGTATTAGTTCATTAGTGTATTAGTTCATCAGTGTACATGGTGTATTAGTTCATCAGTGTACATGGTGTATTAATTCATTAGTGTATTAGTTCATCAGTGTACATGGTGTATTAGTTCATTAGTGTACATGGTGTATTAGTTCATTAGTGTATTAGTTCATCAGTGTACATGGTGTATTAGTTTATTAGTGTACATGGTGTATTAGTTCATCAGTGTACATGGTGTAACTGACACCATTCCCCTAAAGAACAGGTTATTAGGAACAACCTGCTCTGATGTGGCAAAACTGAAAAGGGTTTATTACAAAATCCTTAAAAATTCTTGTAATGCTCACTGAACTGGCACCACCGTGTTCTTTCATGCAAAATTCGTCAAACTCTGCTGATGCTCCATCCAACAGGACTACTTCTACTGAGAAGTCAAACCTTATGATGAAGAACAGAGTGCCGAATAACATCCTCCACACATCCTCTACAGATACTGCCTTCAATTTGTTCATAAGAAACTCGACTCCCTTTTAGTAGTAGTATATTAGGGGATGGGTAATGGTATTTAATATAACAGACCATCTTAATCAGAATTTTACAGATCAATTTGTAGCATCAACCAAAACTTACATACGTTTTTTTTTTTTTAAAGGTGCGTTTGGCTGAAAGGCACTATGGCTTTTGCCGAAATGAGCCAGATCTGCGATCGAAGGGAACAAAGGAAGAATCGGTTATATAGCGAAACCCACAAGGCATAAGCTATATCCAAATCCACTCTTAATAGTCTTCACAGGCTCAATCTGGCAACCCGGTCGGCTAGAAAACAGTGGGTGGGAGGATAAAGGAAGAATGGGTTTATACTCTTTCACAGATGGAGAGACGAGAAAAAGCACCATTCTCCGATATCTGAGCTCCAGCTGAAGGAAACGATCGAATGGGAGATGACTATTCCAGACGCACGCGCGCACACAAAACGTTAGACCAAACGCTGCTGTGTTATATTTGACAATTAAGCTACTGTTAATTGCGTTAAACACTTTATTTGCGACCATTTATTTGACTAATCAAAAATGTCTTCTTCAGTTTATCCCCCTTTGCAATTCATATAATGAAAAATGTGCTAAATATGTTCAATCTATGACTGCCTCCAACACTTTGCATAGTATATCGCAATCAGAATGGCTTATTTCTAGCTGCTACTGTCAATATAAGTGCAGACACACTTCCTAATAGTCCACAAGTCCAATGAGTGATTACATTACGTAACACTCTCCAACCCTGCATCATCCCCTATGTCCCAACCAACAGCTATAAAATAACTTCTGGAACTTTTATTAGGCAGCTTTTGCTGGCACCTTTTAGTAACAATTTCAGTATTACAATAAAGAAGAAGGATTATTCATTTGAAAACACAGACTAACCAATATCAGAGCCAATACGTAGAAAACATTTGGCAGCTTGTACCAGCCAGGAGTCTGTCCTGCAGTCGTTAATTATTTCTTTGTCATTTGGATGTTTTTAGGACGTTCACTGTCCTTCAGAAAGAAATACAAGTTTATTCCACCAGATGAAGCTCTGGGTGCCAAGAATGGTTCAGACTGGCTGTGATACAGAGGAAAAACACTTCCTCGCTTTATGCAAATGATGTTCTCTGCAACTATTTACATACACTACTCTGGATCATTTGCATTACATACCGAAAGTTTAAAAGACACATTAAGTATTGTCAACATAAAAGTTTCATGCTGACCATGTCTGCATTATCTAGCACTATTGTAGTATTTAGTACTAGACAGTACTATATTCATTAACATACAAGGGTGCAAATAAGCTAATTTTATTGTTTTCTTGGTAAATGATCCCACTTAAATAAATAAATGATGCCTATCTAAGCACACGTTCTGCTTAGTCGCACTTAATCAAATCTGGTGCAGTGAACTGAGTGAATGTTGAACAAAAATCAAATCATTGGACTTCATGAATACTGTGATACACGAGTTGTGAAGTATTGTGATGTCCTGCCTTACCACCCAATCCTTTTAAACATGGACCACGTTCAGCATACGAACTAAAGGACTCATAATTATTTCAGTTTATGACACTAGTTGGACCAACAGGTATTAACTGTTAAGTTGGTTGTAGCTAAGACCTTTTTTAGAGAGTATTTCAGAGAGTAAAAAGACCTTGGCGCAAGCCTTAGCTGTGTGCATTCATGTGAAAACATATGAAACAATGACAGTTCTGGCAGCCAAGATGTGCTACCACATTTACCAACCAGCCACTATTGGTCTTGACATTTTCATTTGTATAGCAATATACATAAAGTGCTGGTCCTGGAGGCATCTGGCTCTGTGTTTTCACTGCTTGGGACACACCTAATCCAACTAACCAACCAATGGATAAGCCTTCATGGAGCTGAAGGGAGCGGAAACACTAAAATGTGCAGGGCATGGAGCCTGCAGGACCAGGGGTGAGAAACAAACTGTATACAGTTTGACAGTTTTCCTATGTGTTGCAAGTTGGATTGGGGCAAATATGTGGACTGTCTGAGAATCCCTGAGGACTTGTTTCAAAATCACTGTTTTGAGGGGAAAAAAAAAAGGTTTTTTTGTATTATGTACTGAAAAAAAATGAAAAACGGAAGTTTGGTATTATGTACTTCCATCACGTATTGCTACTACTTTAAATTACACAGACATTCGCTTAACAACTAAAAGCACAAACTCCATAAGACAGAACCTGAAATCAAAACTTGGCCTTTGGCCAAGAGTGGGGCCCCATAACGGCACTGTAACATACACATCAGAAACCTGAGTGTTTATAAAGCATTTCCCCGTGGTCTGATTGCACTATAATAAGTGGTTCTGGTCTGTCTCAGCTGGCCCAACTGCTTGAAGAACTGAATAAATTAGCCTAAAAGTAGACGATTTATATTAGCAATTACAGTACTTCAGTCAGGCCAAAAAGCCGTCTCACACATTAATTCCGGCTTTATTAGGGGTAATAGTTTGACTGACTGAAAAATGTTTTGAGGTGAAGTGAGTCCACAGGTTTGTGCTCCTTCATGTATTTTGTCCAGGTTGTAGCATATTTCTATCCCCTGCTGTGTGTGTGTGTGTGTGTGTGTATATGTGTGCGTGTGTGTGTTTCGAATGTCGATGAGTCACCTTGGTGCTGGCCACTCCAATCTCAGGACCGGCGTTAATGTGGACACCACAGTCAGTCTCGCGGGAGATGGAGCTGCCCACAGTGTTGGTGATTCCCACAGTCAGAGCGCCTCTTTCCTTACAGTAACGCAGAGCCAGCAGACTGTCTGCCGTCTCGCCTGGACAATACAAAGAGAAAAACACTGTTTAAGAAAATAAAAATAAAACAAAAACACCCCCTCCAGTGAAAGAAATACAGGAGGTCCTTAAGTAACCACCCAGATCCGTTCCTACGACAGTGACGTAACCCGATTTATTTTTTTGGTGTTAGTCGAAATACACCTTACCTGGAGTCCCTTACCAATCCACAATAAAGTCAGAATCTAGAACATAAAAACACAACAAAGCCTATATACCGTACTGGTACTTTTAACAGTCAAAAATGTCGTAGGTAAGGGTACTGGGGGACGGCAACTAACTCACTCATATGCCGCATTACTGCGTATTCTATGTATTCTACGTATTCTTCCGCCACACACCACCAAACTAGTTGGCCCACGTAGTCCGGATGTACAACGTATGCCGAAACACTCGCGTCTCAATTTTTTAAAGTGTTTATGGGAGTGAGCATCGTCAACTCAAAACATCGTATGTCGAGACTGTAGTAACCTGAGGGCCCCCTGTATATTTGAGAACATGTGACTGTTTCTCACACCTGACTGGCTGATGAAGAAACACACATCGTCCCGGAATACAGGTGTGTTACGATCCAGGAAATCGCTGGCCAGTTCCACCATGACGGGCAGCTCAGTCAACTCCTCCAAGACCTGACGGGTCTGAAAGAGAAATATCTGAATTAAAGCAGCTCTGTTTATCCAAATTATTTTACTGTTTTAATGCTTTTTGAACGTAAACATTGGTGAAGTAACAGTTTGCTTGATTCACAGGATTCCAGTCGAGGTTAAACGTGCTTGAGTTACTTTTGTACAAGTGGAAAAATCTGAAGTTTAAAGTTGAACATTTTCAAGCTGAATTGTGATAGAAACTAAAAGAAAGTGAGAAACACTTGAATGCACATCATTCTGATATCATTTTATATTTTAAGGCATGGCATGATTTATTCATATTTATGATTAATCTGACCATGATACCTCGACCACAGAAAATGTGACATTACTGATCTCATGGCGACAACCAAGATCACTGATCGTCAAAAGGATCACTTTGTTTTCTGCTTCATCATATGTGACGAAAGAATCTCTAGAAGTAGCTACTGACAGCTAAGGTATAGCCGGCACACTCATTTCGAGGATGAGAACTTATCCTTTCGCTTATTTTTCCACAACAGTTTGCGACCGCCTTTATGTGGCTAATTTATGTTGCGGGAACTCCTCTCAACAAAAACCTACAATGTATCTTACACAGATTTAAACATGGGAAAACGGGTCATTAAAAAAATAAATAAATAAACAGGACACATTTTAACTGTATCATAAGAGGAAATATGCAAATACAGAACTATGTAGAAACGGAAGGACTTAAGGATAGCAGAGGTGGAGAATTATGTGATTCTGGTTTGTGTGTGTGTGTGTGTGTGTGTGTGTGTGTGTGTGTGTGTGTGTATGTGTGTGAGGGCGAGAACACGCGTTGTTGCACTCACCGCTACTCCTGCATGATAGCTGGTTCCACAAGCAATGAGGATGAGCCTCCGACACCTCTGGATCTCCTTAATGTGATCTTTCAATCCACCCAGTGTCACTAAAGACACACACAGCCACACAGGTGTGAAAAATCATTTTTATTAAAAGATGTCAACCTGACTATGAGAAAACCCTGACCTGCAGGTTTTCTATGGAAAGAAACTCCATTAAAACTCATTTTCAATAAACTTCCAAGTTTCAAGTGTTATTGTCATATACAGATAACAATGTAGCATCATTACCCGTAATAAAATTCTTAGACTCATGTTACCCCAACTTTATATATAATATAGAAAAGTATAGAGATAAATGAAAAAAAATTGAAAATGTAGAAAATAGGTACAATAATAAGAAAGTGACATTTTTAAAGATTGTTTAGTATTTACAAGTACAAGCATTAATAGCATTTCTCACACTCCTCTCTCGTAAAGGAAAGTCCATTTACGTGAAATTTTCTTTACCCGCAACAATATCTAGCCTTAAAATGCCATTCCGCCCTCAGCTCACCCGTGTTATCGTCAAAGTTGACTCTTCCTCTCATGGTGTTGACGACAGACTCAGGCTGCTCGAAGATCTCCTTCTGCATGAAAGAGCTGTAGTTACCTGAGAACAGAGATAAAAATAGTAGGTAAGGCTTCACAGGTTCTGCCGTTACTGCTCACTACAGATTTGTCCTATCATAGCTAGAACAGAAAACCGTCAAAAATCCCAAGAAACGTAATGAGAAGCTGTACCACCACCTAGTTTGTCAAAATATATACGTGTATATTTTGTTACAGTTCAAATATATATTTTGCTGTACACATGTTTGCAATTTGACTTTTTACCTGTTTTTTACCACAATGTCAGATAAATAAACTGCACTAAATTACTTTGAATTTCACAAAAAGTGTTTGTATATCCTCGTTATTCTTCTGTGCATTTAAAAGTTCCTCGACAAGAGAAAACAAAAAGTCTAATTGGAATCAACTGTCGTGTTTTGGCATGGAGTGCAGTCGAGGCTGGATCGGGCACTTGGAGGATTCATCATCCATTTAGCAGCGAGGCGAGGTTCCTCCCAGCTGCCCGCTGGTGTCGATTAAAGTCTTAAGCAGCCGTGTTGACACTGATTACCAACGAAGAGTTTTGTTTTCTGCTTGTTAATGAATCAATGACGAAGGAGAGGAGTGGAAAACAATCACGGTGAGGCGCGCAGGAATGTGACAGTGATTTCCCAGCAGTCATTAGTAGCCAATTATTGGGCAGCAAAGTGAATCACAACACTGCAAGAGCCTGTTGCAGCAGAAATTTAGGTCATGAGAATTGGGTTATTTCACAAACACTCTGGGTAATAGAGTTTGGGAGAGAGAGGGAGGGGAAAGAGGGGTGTGAGAGAGAGAGAGAGAGAGAGAGAGAGAGAGAGAGAGAGAGAGAGAGAGAGAGAGAGAGAGAGAGAGAGAGAGAGAGCGAGAGAGAGAGAGCTATGAGAAAAGGCTACAGATCACATGATGTGCCGGCTGTTGTGCCAAAGTGCATTATCAGTTGAAAGACTGATCAAATTCTTTGCAGAAAATTGGAAAAAAGCTGACAAGTGAAAGATGATGATCTTTGCCTTCTGTTCTACATTTCTGATTCACATGAAAATCATTCAGCACATCACAATCTCAAGTTTCACCCAGATTTAGTTTGATCAGTCTTTCCTACAATTCACAATTAGTTGTAAAAATAAAACACAAAAACTGCTGCTGTGAGATGAAAACATCAAAGATTTATCCTTAAGTGATGTTTCAATTTTTGTTACATCCTTTTTGCAGCCTGCACTTTGCTTTGTGTGCAAATGAATAAACCAACAGAAACTAAATCTACTTATCTTAACTTGTAATAAAAGCTAAATGACCATTTAGAGGCCATATACAAGTAGGAAAACATGCATAGTAATAAATTAGAGAAAATACAACAGCTTTTAAGTCCAAGAAATGTATTTTAGACAATGTAATCCATTCTTATATTCCAAAACCGATGTGATAGAATTATCACCATCAAATTGCCACCCCTGTAAAATTATGTCCTTAGTTGAAACCAGAGGATGCATTTTGTGCAAATCTAGAATAAAATCCCTTTTTATTGGACAAAGACGATGAAAGGTGTTGATGCAGTGAAAAATACCCAAGAGGACACACAGCTCAGGTCTCAAACAGTACAGTGTCCCTTTTCAGCAGCCTAGAAACACAGAAACAGGCATAGATAACTACACACACAAACACGCGACAATGTGTATGTCCACATGATAAGACTCCAGTCATGATCTAATCTGCAGAGTGACAGCAGTGATCAAACTGACGTAACCAGTCTCTTTGCCAGAAGAGCCTCAACACTCATCTCCTTTCACTGACCATCAGACATCACCTACTGCCTCACTCACTGCTTTCAGACACGCATGTAACTACTGCTGGATGACATATCACTACTGACACAGGTGGCACACAACAATACTGACTGTTAGTTCTGTGGTACTGATCAATGAGTAAAACCTATTGTTTGAACACCAGAGCTCACAAACCAACTCCAATCGACAACCCACTTCAACACGTTCATGTCATACGCAACTCATCCTGCCTGAAAGTTTATGTCTGAGTAGTATGTTGTGGCATAAAATATAAACTCATAATTTTTCTTGATTCAAATTTTATCTTGAGAATATCAAAATTCCACTCCAGGTGGAACCAAACAGTGTTTCATGATACCTGAAACAGTTTCCTTTCTGAAAATACTGTTTATTTTATTATTGTAGTCTCCATTGGTACACCTTTTTTCCACAGATGCGAAACAACTCAGCCCAGCCAAAACATATGAAGTTAAGACATTCTTTTAGTAGCAGCTCTAAGGAAGTGATCCGCAAAACCAAATATCATCTGATACTTGAATATCTGTAAGTGTGATATATTTAGATTAGATTGAACCGTTTCAGGCCAGCACTGCACTGAAATCAGAATCAGGCTGACGTTACACTTCTATTCATGAAGACGTCAAGAGCTCACATGGGACAGAGCAGGGCAGTAAGCTGCTTCTGGTTCTTGAGAGAAAAGCTACCACTACTGCTGGCATGGCAGTGACAAAAACTAGGGCTGCATAAAATTTGCTTTTCTGAGACTACAATATCCAAAACTAAGTCTTTAAATCACGTTTTAATGAAACCATTCCTGAAAGTTTCTGCACGTTCTTGCAAATCCAAGAATAACCATGCACCTTGTTACAAAGTCTCTAATCACAATCTGTTCCAATTATAATTGCAATACATTCTTCTTTAATGCTCAGTGTTAACAAATGCAATCTTGGAGCCCCCTGAACCTTTACCATCCTCCTCCTGCTGCACTTGCTCCATTTTTGGTTTAATTTTGAAATACTTACCAAGTAGTGGGGGCTTCGCAGGTAAGAGAACATGTCCAAGCTAGTTGTGGGCCCAAACAGCGGCCCTGCTCAGGAAAGTATAAAAGTATTCCACCAAAATGCAGCAGGATAGAGAGAAAGAAAAGAGAAGCAGCTTTCCAACCCAAAGCCACAATGAGGCAGGTGGAAGCAGCTCTGAGCTTAGAGGAGCATCTTAACTGCTATATTTAGAAGCGACAGTTCACTTTAAATAGGCTCTCTCATTAGGACACTGCCCTTAACCATTTAAGAGAGGGGGGAGTTCCAGAGAGAGAGAGACAAGAGAGGAGAGGAGAGGAGAAATGAGAAGAAAAGAGAATAGAACTGAGATTGCTGGGGGTCTGCCAGCTCTCCAAAAAGGCCAAAGGTCTCAGTACTAAGGGTCACGAGAGGTGCAGTTCACACGCTCCAGAGAAGCAGAGAGGCGTTTGATCACCTGCAGAGTGTGAGGGAGTGTTTGTGTAAGTAAGTGTGTGTGTGTGTGTGTGTGTGTATGTGAGAGAGAGAGAGAGAGAGAGAGAGAGAACTTCTGGATACATGCATGAGGATCAGCTGAGGAAAATGAAAGTGTTACATAAGAGTTTTTAAAACAGTCTACAAAAAAAAAAAAGCCCCACAGTGCAAAACTGACGAAGTGTAGTTTGTCTGATATAGGATGAGATTACAGAGATTACGGGCATGACTGGTCATAATTTACGTAATTCTGAGGCCAGCTGTTGACTGCAGTTTGAAAACAAAAGAACAGCGTGTTCAGTGGCTTTTTGAAGGTCAAAGCAAAAGTCAGAACACAACACCTTCACCAACTTGAAACTACAGTTCATCAAAATTACCACTACATCTTAAACAGATCCTGTGTCAGTGGCTGGAATGCATGTTACATTTCTGCTACAGTGTTTAAACCAAGGCACACAACTTTGTCAGAAGAAGCACAACGCTCAGACGTTTCCTCTGATATGACATGTATTAAAAATTTGTTATGCTGACATTTACTCAGGTAGGAAAGAGATTACAATATTCATCCATCCATACATCTACTATCTGAACCACTTATCCTCAATCAGGGCTGGGGGTGGCAAACTTCTGCTCGGAGCAAATCCATGATCTTCCTGCTGTGAGGTGACAGAGCTACCCACCACACAACCCAGAAGACAATATTAAAATAATAAACATATTTCTCAAAGGTTACAAATGTCTTTTTGTATAGGTTGATGAAAAATCAATTTAACACAAGTCTATTGCATGCAAGTCTATCGCAAATCTAATATTACTCATAATTCAAAAAGTTGATGTGACTGAAAAAAAAACTGAAAGCAGATCTGAAATCAGCATGAAGAACTGGTTTAGAAAAGTGTGTTGTGGTTTCTGATTACAAATTTTTTTTTTTTTGTTGACCTGTGTTATCTCTGCTCAGCCTAAGAAAGAACAGATGTGACAAGATATCATAGCTGTTAAAATAAACTGAATAATACAGACCATTTTTTTCCAGCACTGAATACACATGCAATTTCATTCAACCTAGAATAAAAACACAGCATAAAGAAAACATTATTTATATTTTAGCTAATGTTGGATTCTCAGAAGAATATGTTAGGGTCAAAAGTATTGATATTTCACATCTACCTGCCCCCACAAATGTGCTGTGTTCAGAATTGTTGTCTATTTAAAAAAACAGGGTACATACAGTGTGTCAGGCTTTTTATTTAAATTTTCAGTGATAAAACATTTGGTCATTCCATGGTTCCCCAATAAGTTTTCTCAGGGCTGAGGTCTGTGATGGTGGGTGACCACTAGAGGCCACACCTCATTTAAGTTTGTATTACGGGTTTGTGTTTTAGAAATTATGAGTGGCAGCTGGGGTTTGCTAAAGTGACTGAGTTTGGTTATTCGTGGGGAGTTTTGAGTTTCATTATAAAAGAGTTAGGGTTAGGATTAGGGTTAGTTTTCAAGTGGTTGTTTTTTTTAAACGTATAGAGTTTTGTTTTGTGGACACTCGAGCCTCTTTCTTTACTGTGTAAATAAAAGCATCAAAATGGAGATCGGCTCTCACAAAATGGAAATCGGGAGCCTGGGGGAGCCGTGACAGATTGACCTACTGCAAAAAACAAATTGCTGCAGACGTGGCATGGAGGAGTGAGGAGCTGTCCCCCGAGCAACAAGACCGGCTCACCATTGCTCGGGGGAATTCACCGAGCGGTTTGCCCGGGACTGGGCGGGATGCTACGGCAGGGGATTGCAGGCACCTCCGCCAGTGAGGAGGAAGCGGGCATGGAAGCCCGCTTTGAGCACCCCGGTGAAGGTACCGGACGCAGGTGCTCTTTCGCTCCTCCCGCTGGCATCTTGCCAGGACCCTTGACCTGTGGGGAGGAAGCGGGCATACCAGCCCGCCTTGAGCACCCTGGCGAAGGGGCCAGACGTGGACGCTCTTTTGGTCCTCCCGCAGGCTTTGAGGGTCCAGGAGCGAGAGGTCGCGCTACCTGCCATAGCGCAAGAGGTCGCCAACGCTGCCCTAGAACATCCCGCCTTGGCACCTTGTATGCTTCCGCCTTCCCAGCCAACGCAGCGACAGCTTCCTCAGAGGGACCTAAGGCAGGAATTAGCAGAGAACGAGAGGCAGCTGGTGAAGCTCACGGGGCTGGTTGCTATGTTGGCCGAGTGGCTCGACCAACCACAGCTCCATGCAGCCAGTCCCGCCTCTCCCAGAGGAAGCAGCTCTCCCGAGCGCTGAGACAATGCTCCCGAACGTCGACACCATGCTCCTGAGCATCGAGACAACGCTCTCTAGCGCTGAGGCTTTTCGCTGGAGACCCGTGCCAGCACCCCGGAGACAGCTGCACCCTGAGACCACGCTCCCGAGCACCGAGGCCATTCTCCAGACACCCATGCAAGCCCTTAAGACCCATATTAGCCCAGCAGCTTAGCCCAGTAGAGGGGTTGTTAGCCACAGAGGAGCCTTCAGAGGGGCCTTTAGAGGAGATTTTTTATTTTGCGACTAGTTTTTTCATTTCATTCTCCAATGCCGATCATCTCTCAAAACCGAGAGAAATTAAAATAAAAGTACAAGAAAAGTGACATCTCATAATGTGCAGATATGCTCAATTCAAGTCTGCCATTCCTACTACACGATCACGTGATTAGTCATGGGAATTTCGGCTCTTTTTTGGATCAGATCACTAAGAAGATCCGGCTCCTTTTGCTCCCAAATGCGAAGACAGACAGGGCAGATGCCGCATTCTGTGTTTACACTTCACATGATAGGTCAGCATGTCCAACATGCTGCAAGTGGCGAAAGCACCATGTAAACTAATACAGGTAGACGTGGTTTTCTGATGAAAACACAATAAGACTCCATGACAAAAATACAAACATTTTATTGTATACACATGGGCTTACAAAATAAATTCTGAAAATCTCACACACTATGTGGTTAGTGTGTTATCACTGCAGTGGTTTGTATTAAATATATACAGGACTGGATCTAAAATCCTTGGAACAGAACTGCCTTACACAGCTTTTTCCATGTGTTGCCACTCTATAAGAATGTTTAGTCGTGGAATGTGGTGCAGCCTTAGTTTGTGGAAGACCGACACATTTAAAGACAAGAGCATAAAATGATGGTTGTCAATTCCACACTGAGGCCCGGACAACCTGAGCGATCAAAGATACACTGACTGCTTGCCCTGATGTTGACTGTCGGATAACACGCTCCGCTACTTTAACCACCTTGACTGTCCACTCAGAAG
>JBBJLS010000109.1:39012162-39051716 GCA_037577275.1 Bryconaethiops microstoma
ACACACACACACACACACACACACACACACACACACACACACACACACACACACACACACACACACACACGATGGTGTGCTGTTCTAATCCCACAGTGAAAAGGAAGGGGAAAAAAAACCCACTCCTGTAAAACCGAGTCCTGTGATTCTGCTCCAAAACCTGTTACCTGTTCATTTAAGTGTACTGAATTAAATCTCCCCACTGGGTTCCAAAGATCAACCAGACAGTAAATTAACAGAAAGAGATAGTAAAGGTCCTTTGTGGCATGATAACAGCCTATAATGATCATTACATTTCCACTCTCATATAGCTTAGTTCCCTAAAGAACAGTTTTTCAAAAAAAAAAAAATTTTTTTTTAAATGTATGAGGAACATTTTAAAGACACCCAAAACACAAAAACATTCAATGAACCAGATACGTTCATTCAAAAATTAGTGCCGTGGCATACAACTTGCGTCAAGCAAGTGTAAGTATTACTACAAAACACACACAGACACACACACACAAACACACACACACGCACGCACCCCTTTGTAAATATTACATATCCACAAAGCCCCTCTTTCCCTCTGGTGCAAAACATACTTTATGCTTCGTGATAACGACTCAAATATCACATCCCTAGTTTTTGCTGGACGCCCTTTTAAACGAACACCTTGTAAAATATGCCTTATGGGTTGATTTGTGGCTGCAGTGAAGCCATGGGTCTGATTACACCTAGATACACAGTGGTTTTTAACTTCAGTCCTGCAGAGCCCCTGGCCTGCCCAGTTTCAGATATTCTCTATGCTCAGAATATTAAATCCTGAGCTGGATCAGGTGTGCTGGAGCTGAGAATAGCTGAGCCCCTGCAGGACAGTGGATCCCAGGACTGGAGCTGAAATAAACTACTCCACAGTAGTCTGGATACAGTACGTCATTAAAGCACAGTGGTCACAGATAAGCCCAAGATATCTCACCCTGTGTCATCTCCAGAATGCCGGGAGCATCGCCAGAGTAAATGTCATGATGGCAAAAGTCCTTGTATTTCAGCCGTTGAACAAAGTAAGCTTACTCCCCAACTGCCCAACTATAATAAATGCCCTGTATTTATTATATGCTGTACTTTTTATAATCCTGTTGCTGCTATTTGCTATTTTTACACAATTACTTATTGCCATTTACCTCACTGTTTGTAATTTTTGCCTTGTTCTGCAAGTTACTGTACTGTTCTTGTGCTTTTGCACTTTTTCTTCTTTCGTTCTTGCAGTCCTTTCCTGCCTGCACTTGTATAGTCTTGTGGCGTTCTGTTCTCCTCTTTCTGGTGCGTCTGTTTTTGTTCTAGTGTTTCACTATGGTCCTGGGTGAACATTGTTTCATTTCACTGTGGACTCTTCATATGGTTGAAAACACCTAGTTGATTTGACCGGAGTTCCCATTGTAAGAAGTTCCCATTGCATATAATCTCTGCAGAATTCTCTGTGTAGCAGCTGGATGGCCTAGTGGTTCGGGCATTGGCCCTGCAATCAGAAGGTTGTGGGTTAGAGTCCCAACTGCTAGTGTCACCACTGAGGTTCCCTTGAGCAAGGTACCGTCCCCACACACTGCTCCCCGGGCTCCCTTCATTGGCGGCAGCTCACTGCTTCACTTGGTGAATGGGTTAATATGCAGAGAAAGTGTGTTGTGTTGTGGCCTGACTACAAGGGTTAATAAATTTAAGTTTACTACAGGAGCAGTGAGCTCCCCTACACCAGTTCCACACCCCTAGTTAGGTATACGCAGCGATAAAACATTATATTGCAACTGTACATCTACCCATTGCAATTACCTGATGTTGACAAAATGCCCATATCCATCAGACTGTGTAAATACCTGTCACTCATTGCAAACTGATGACATTGATGAGCAAACTCATATGCATAATTAATGGAAAACGCCTGCTCATTTGCTGAGAGGAAGTCGTTCCAGCTCATTCCGAGGGCTTGATTTTGTACACCAGGTAATTGTCTATTGCAGAGGCCGATGTTGCAGTACTGATCAGG
This sequence comes from Bryconaethiops microstoma, assembly GCA_037577275.1. Classification (NCBI taxonomy): domain Eukaryota; kingdom Metazoa; phylum Chordata; class Actinopteri; order Characiformes; family Alestidae; genus Bryconaethiops; species Bryconaethiops microstoma. The sequence goes on from JBBJLS010000109.1 coordinate 39,014,186, forward strand.
GATGTGTATCGAGAACAACGCCTAAAATGGAAAAGGTTCCTGAATGGTCAATGCTGAAAATATGGAAAAGTGTTTATACGGTGTTAATGCAATATCTGGCATTCTCAAATTCCCAAACCAGGGGGAGGGACTGTCTGCACATCAACGCCACACATTTTGAGCAGAACATTTGTAGAGATCACTCTTCTCTCATTATATATACAGAAACCCAGGATAGTTAAGCTACTTATTTCACCCCCCCCCAAAAAAAACAAAAAAAAAATCCTAAAGATGATTACTGAATCTTTTCACAGCTATTCATGTGACGACTGTGCCATATCCTGTCTTTGTATGTGTTTTTTTTTTAAACTTTGTTTTATTTATAACCAGGATTTAGCATATTTTTATTAGCAAGCTGTATACTATCTAACCATAAAGTTTGAGAGAGTTATTACTTTAAACACCTTCTTCCAGGATCAACACTGGATTCAGATTTTTCACCCCATTTGTGGAAAGTAGTATCAATGAGAGTATCAATAAGCATCGGTATCGATATCAGTATCAGTACAATTCTAACCATACCAATTCAAAGTAATGATTAAACACACGAAGTACTGTTCAGGCATAATAAGATTACAAGCATTAAGTTCTTTACTATGCTGAAAGTAGAGGTTTAATCTCAAGGTCAAACCAGGTTTCCATTTTTAAACCTTCATTCATACTGATGTAACAAATCCTGATCATAAGTATTGCAATGGTAACTGTATCTCAGGCAAGTTAGAAAGAAAAGAAGTTCTCACAGATTTCAAATATTAAAAAACATTGAACTAAAATCTGTGTTATCATTAATAAACATTGCTTAAAACAGCGCGCCAGTCTTCCAGCTCTAATTACTCATGATGGAAGCGATGGCTCCACCGCTACAGTTACAAGACAATACAAACGGTCACAAAACACTAAAAATCTATGACAGTTTTATCATTTGCAGCTTTAGTTAAATACCTTTCTCCTCCAAATATGCATCACTAGAGGCGTTTTTGCCATTTTTGGCAGAGATATCAAAAGCTCATTTATTTGTATTTGCCTCGACATAATACATGTCCCGCCGGCCACCTCACACAGCTGTCAGAGGAAAACAACGAGCTTATTTCTGCACTCGCAAAAACATGTGAAACCTAACTGTATGAAAACAAAGAGGGTAAGCAGCACTTAGGCGAATTGCAGTGCGGCAGTGAGGGATAAACCAGATGAGGATGTAGAGGAGCATGTTCCCATTCAGACTGTAGTGAGGCTCATATCACCCAGCTGGACTAGATAACGTGTGCAAGCATTAAGAGGTCATCTTCATAGGGTGCTAATAACCAAATCCACTGACAGCTACATGGGATTTCTGTCAGACCAGCAGTGTGAGGGCATTTCCCTGTCAAATCTTCAATAACTGGTGATTCTGAGCACAATTTCGAGTTAAGATCATCATTACTGGTAGAGAGTATTCAATGTGATGCTTGCTCCATCCTTTAGGGATCATTTCTATACTAAGATGCTTTTGAGAAACCAAACCGTAATCAGTTGGACGTCTGCATACCAACAGCGTAATGATACACAGCTTCACAGCAAGACATGTGCTATGCACTTTGAATACAGAAGAACAAAAAGAAGATAAAACTTTTAAAGTTAGTAACCTAGTACAATGTCCATTTTTCATGTGAACACACCGCAGCAGTGAGAACAGTGTGAAATTCTCTCTCTGCATTTAACTCATTCACCAAGTGTAGCAGCGGGCAGCCAGGAACACAGTGGTCAGGGAGCAGCGTGAGGGTACCTTGCTCAAGGGTACCCCAGTGATGACAGTGGTAGTCCTGGGATTCAAACCCATAACCTTTTCACTACAGTTGGAACTCCCCACCACCGAGCCAGCAGCTGACCAGCAGTAATCTGATTTACTTGTTTGTTAAAGTCCAATTGTTAAAATAAGCAGTGCCTGATAAACGCCCAACAAAAGTAGATTTTCCCTCCAAAGAACTAGATTTAAATCCACAAGTGTGTAACAGGTTTCCGGGACAGGTTTTCTCTCTTACTACAGCTTTGTCTCTGGTGTTTGTTTCTTTAGAGCAGTGAAAACCATTCCAGTTTCTCTCAACATATATGCTATATTTATGCAGCAGAAACCATAACTATAATTCAAACTGCATATTAATAGGAAACCCCCATATCTTAAAAAAAACTACACTATTTCAGCCATTATACCGAAGGCGGAATTTATATCCTCCTATCTGGGCCGATGCGGAGTCTCAGAATAGAATGTAGAATTTGAGGACAGAATCCGTTCCCTCTTTCTTTCTTTAGCAGGTGACTGCCACTTCTGATTTTTGTTCTTTGTTGTTTTGCTTTGCCTTTTGTTTGACAAAGATTAAGCTTCAACAGTTACAGTGTTTATAATCTACGGTCATCTTTAATTTGGACATGGAACCGTAATCAATCTATAAAGAATGTCAAATGTCAAAAATACAGCATTTTAACATCATCTACTTGTGCAAAACCGATTCTGTATGTATAGGCAGCTTTCTGTAAATGCATGAGATCACTGAGCATATTCAACAGCTGCGTTTCTGAACAATCTCATGTAGATCAGCTACTATAAACAGGGTATAAATGTAAGATATCATCTCTCTACCTGTTCAGTTATGCTTATGTGTGGGAGTCTTAGGGTCTTGCCTTGGTTTGAATGAAACCAAATCAATAAAAGTGTGATGTTTTTATCTGAAAATAAATGGGTTTTTCCATTATTTGAGACTTTTGACCACAGCAATACAGTTAATACAGATATGAGCCAACACTTATTGCAATGGCATCATACTAGAGCTACAAAAGAGGGTAAAATTGCATTAGTGTAAGAAATAAGAGAGAGCCAAATGATATTAAACATTATTGTGATCTACATCATCATGTTATGTAACAATATTCTTTTCAGGGTATATGGTGGATATCGTCAGTACTTAAAGAACACGCCCAACTGTTTCATTACAAGCAGAGCATAATTAATCCTATTTAACTGGATTTCAGACCATTTATGCAAACACTCTACATTTAGTGGTACTATTTTTTGCCATAATACCCATCAAAAGTGAGAAGTTACTTATTATTCGTTATTGTATGTCCACGAAAGGCTCAAATCAGCCATTACCATGAGCTGCTACCGCATTTGTTTACCAAAACCACAGGTGTGAGCAGCCAAGGACAGTTTCCCTCCCATCTATTTGATCAATACAGACCCAATTTGTCACAATGACAGAAACAAAAGTAACAATATTTACATTAAACACCATCACTGCAGTAAACAGACCACAGTCTAGGTAGGTGTGAAACTACACAGAACACCCCTTGACACAAGTTCTCACTTTTCAGCGTAAAGACAAATGTCTACCACCTCCAAAAAGACCATACAGTGAAAAGACAGACTGCCAAAATAAAAAAAAGCCCAAATAAATCAAATGAAATAAAATGCTGCTATAGGACCAACTTCTGCCACTTCATAACAGGCCCAAGATCAGTGGCTGAGCGACAGCTTCTGTAATCAAACTGTCAGAGAGAGAGTCAGGTCTCTATTTAAGTGAGCAAACAGCCTAATTCAATCAGAAAATAGAAAAGAGGGATTTGACTCTGCCATGTCTCCCATTTCAGCAGCACAGTGAGGGCCAAAGTGGAGGCTCTATAAACAGGGAGCAGATGGAAAGACTCCAGTATGGCTCACAGTGTCGGTCCCTCTAACCGCAGAAATCACTACCCAGTCTCACGGCACGTTTGTGGGTGTGGTCAGTCAAGTTGACTGACACCCAGAAATGTGGTCTTTTTGAAAGGTCACCAATTTAACAGAAATTGCATCAAGGTTTATTTAATTTGAGCCAGAAGGAGGAGGGGAAAAAAAAAAAATCACAAAGCTGCATTTTCTGGATTTCAGACAAGTGACAAAAGATTGCGAACTTTTAGAGACTATATTCCCTCAAATTATTGAAAAACAACAACATTGCCGGGAAACCACACTCTAACACACACTCACACACATACACGACTCTTTGGATCAGTATGATTCATTAGGCTGGTATCCAGAGCCTGATCTTGGCAGGATTCCCCAAACACATCACACTGTTAAGATCATTTAACTGTAGCTGAAACTGAAACTACATTTTAAAATCACAGAATTACCAAATACAAAAATGCGACCAACTAGTTTCCATGCTGAGGGAATCATGACATTAAAGATAACGACATTTATTTTAAATTAAAAATTGACTTTCAGATCTGGGTAACAGGATGTAAGTCATTCGGTATCACAAGATCAATGAAACGAAAGAGGACGAGAAAACCCACTTCATTCACTTGATCATCAATATAATTGTATGATGCCAATTCCTGCTGAACATCTGATTTGTGCAATATCCCTTATATTTAATGAGTGAATGCGTTCAGGCAGCAGGGCTGCGTCAATATCGAGGGATACAATAAAAATGAACTCATGAAAAACAACCTACTGATGCCAAATAGATTCACACTAACAAAATTAATAACACTGGCGGAATATTTTAAGGACTATATATTTCAAGGTGAAGTGTAGTTTAGTGCAAAATGCACAAATCCTGGCTTCTAAGTGCTGCGGAATGGTTTTATTGATATTGTAAGTAACTGATCTAAAACATGCATATAGGTTGTCGTGACACTTGTTTTTAAAAGATCCTTCTCCTTAACTTTATTAAACATATTTGTAAGTGCAATATGATTGTGACGCAAAAATCTACAAACAGCAGAAATGAGATTCCAATATAGATGGTTCCTGAAAACGTTCCTGAGTTTAAAGGGTAAAAGAGCTGACCTAAAGTGGCGGATTCAATCACACTGCCTCCCAGAAGTTTTCGATCAGTTAGTACCCGAGAGTGCAGATGAACCATCTGTTCAGCTCAGCCACTTCAAAACAGCCCTCGATGGGAATAAACCAGAGAGGACCAGGCTGCCAAACGACATCCTGGTCTATTGTTAGAATGATTTCGGTTCATGTTAAATCTGGACATCAGACGGCGTTTACGGTTTTAGATTCACCGACCCGGTTTATAGACAGGAATTAAAACCCAACCAGGTCCTCTCTTGGCTTCCAAATAACAGTGGACCACGTATTAGCATGATAAATAAAGACACGATGCACCTTTCAGACTACAGTACAGATACTGTCAGCATCTCTTGGACTGTTTTCATAAAAGAAATTTAACTGCTTGGATGTTTGGATGGTGCATTTTGTCAGGAAATCTCAACAGCTCTATATATTGTGATGTTTGGATTGTTTTTTGACATACTATATTTTATATTGTTCTTGTCTTTGTGTCTCTGTGCAGTCATATTATAGTTTCCTCTGGGATCAATAAAGTTTTCAGATTTTTATTTGTGCCCCCAGAATGGTCAACGGATCACTATAATGTCCCACAGCTACATCCATTTCTGAACAAAAAATTAAAAAATTAAACAACTCACAAAGCCAGAATTAGCTAACACCTGCAGGTTCGGGGTATAAACAGGGTACTTCAGTACGAGGGCCAGAATTTCTAAGCATTCCAGCAGAAGCAGAAACTTCTACTGTATCCGTGACCTGTTCACCTGAAGAACCTGAAACTTTCCAGCATCAGATACAGGAGAGCTTAAGAAAGATCGCTCTTTTCATCCACTCTAGGCAGTGAAAGTGAGGGAGAAAAGTCAACCCGGACAGCATTTAAGGGCTCCGTACTGCAGAAAAAGAAATTATACTTGCTTTTACAACAAAAACGTAGGCCTAGTATGTAGACACGGTTAAATGTACCTCACTCTACAGCTCTTATGTGGAAATTATGCAGCAAAAACAGCCCGTCTTTGAATCCTTTTGTTGTGACGTCACAAACACAAGTGCATTCACAATCGGTATATTCAGCCCTGGGCAGAGTAGCCCGCCTTTCACATTGAAATGAAGAGATTACTTCTTTTTTGAATGAGGCACAATGCAGAAAAGTGGTCATTTACATATAAAACAGTCTTTGAGGCACTGACGAACTGATTTTTTTGTACCAAAACTAACACCGATGCCCTAAGAGAAAATAAAAATGCAGAATATGTCATTTTAAACAAAGATAAAAAATGTGCAGGCCTTTTGTTCAAGTGCTGCATTCAGATCTGAGGAGAACACGGACAAAAACATGAGCTTTTACTGCATTCTTTACACCAGAGGTCATGACAAAATTTCCAACAGGCACATTTTACTGAAAGAATTCACAAAAGCTCGTAGGTAAAGACGTAAAAATGTGCATTTATTTCCACACTACACCTGCTTGTCGTGGTGGGAGGAGGAGCTGATGGGTTCCAACACAAAGCTACACGATATGGACAAAAGTATTGGGACGCCTGACCATTGCACCAACAGGGACTTTAATTACATTGCATTCAAATACATAGATATTAATGTGGAGTCGGACCCCCTTTGCAGCTATAACAGCTTCCACTCTTCTTCGAAGGCTTTCCGTAAGATTTTGGGGTGTCTTTATTTGTGCCCATTCATTCTGTAGAGCGTTTATGAGTTCAGGCACTGATGTTGGACGAGAATACTTTTGCCCATATAGTGCATGTGTGTTTGTGGGTTGAGGAACATCACTTTGGTGCCCAAAAACAAAAGGTTCTGATGGAAACACAGAATAGATCCTCAAAAGGAGGGAACTTGTTCCAGATAAACTGCCTGTTGTTCTTGTTTGATCAAGAACTGTAAGAGGAGGAAAGAAAAAGGTTCTTGGTACCACACACGGCTGGAATTAGGAGACTTGTGACAAGAAACACACATCTTTCTCTCCAACGTCACAGGAAATCCTTTCTACCTGTTTCAAGAAGACTGCACATAACTCCCCCTTCTGTAGGTAATCTGTAAGTTTTTAAGTCATTCTGTTCTGAATCAGGTTGTGCATCTCAACTTTTTAATCTGTGAACTGATTGAATATTACTGAATCTCACCCCCTCATCATCTGCTGCTACTTTATTGCATTTATTTTTATTGCACTAAGACTCAGTCACATTCCTACACCATTCTGCACTACTGATAACACAATGTTAGTGTTACACTGTATTTTGTTTGTGTTACACTGTTACTTTGTTACAATGTTCTTTTAACTGTGTTGCACTATCACTTACTGATGTTATTATCTTTTATTCGTGTTGCACTGAGCACCCTAATGACAAAAGAGTTTCCCTGGTGATTATAATAAAGTTATTTTTTTCTTGTAAGTGAAGGAATCACCCCTCAGTCGCAAACACAACCATTCAAAACAAAAGCTTGCAGCCATTCAGACAGCTGCCTCTGCAACTTCACTCACTTTTTACACAAAGGGTGCACAATTTGAGCCCATTTTAGTTAAGAAATGTCTTGTTTTTAAGCTTTAAATTTCCTTTTTTTTTTAAAGGCTGTGGGGGGTTGTGGTTGTGGAGGTTAGCCGCAGTGAGGCTCACCACCCCCGGTACCAACCACAGAGCCACCGTTACTATGGTTCCAAACGAGGCGTTGAGGCTGAAACATGGAATAAAACCGTACTGACCTGACGTGTAGGGTCCCGTTATGAGATAAAGTCCTCAAAATGACTCCTGAATATCCGTGTTGTGGTATAAATCACAGTAACACTCACAGAAACGCTACTCCCTCCTCCAACCCTCTGCACCCTCTGAGAGATCCCCTCTCACAGCCTACCTGTTATCAGCCTCTCCCTTTCCCACCCGTTTTAGGGATGATCCCGCCTCCTCGCTGTGATTGGCTGAAAATCCTCGCCTTCTCTACTCGGATTGGCTGGAGCATCCCCTCTCCACCGCTCCTGAGCTGGGATTAGTCAGCAGCGTCCTAGCCCTCTCATGGAGGACTGGTTTTATTGCCCACAGCTGATTTATGAAAATAAATGACTAATCCATCCCAGCGTTGAAAAGAAAAGTTACTTTATGGGTTTGTGTTCTATAACAGAATGGTGAATGGGTCAAATGCAGCGGAAGAATTTCGTGCTGTTCACACTGTGTGCTGTGGTGTGACAGAATGGTCACTTTCACTTTTATAAAGGTACACTCTCCCAGCATTACAGCATGTTTATGGTTTTTATTATGAACAGCATAAGAGGAGTATTTTTTTTTTATTATTAAAACATATATAATATAACACAGGCTGCTGCCCCCACACCAGCTGTCTGTGGAGACGGTACCTTGCTCAGTGGTGGCACTAGCAGTCCTGGGGTTCAAACCCACAGTCTTCTTATCACGGAGACAGCTCCCTAACCAGTAGCCTGTGCCCCTTGTCAGGTAATGCTTCCAAAACAGAATCACATTATTTCACACAGGTGTCACTCCACCTACTCTGTAGCCTATGCACAAGAGGAGCAAGTTTTGATATTTTAACATAACACCTGTTCACAATAACATCTCAGTAGACTGATGATAATAATTTCAATACAGAGTCACTTTATATTACAGAGTCAGAATCTGAATCACAAAACCTCCTTTGTTTCCTGAGGAGATTACTTAAATCTATTCCATCTACTTTGTAAAAATAAGTTTCTCATTTAGCCGCATTCAGACTAATGTGGCTGTGGTTTCCAGCAACATGCATGTGGACCCGTTCACATGCCCTTTAACCAGTTCACTGCTGCCCTGTGTAAGACATGTGTAAATCCTAGCGGTGTCATTTAATGGTTTAACAATATTAAGTTTGATTTTATGGAACTCAAGATGCTGGTTTCATAATCCATAGATTATTTATTTGCCAGGTAACAGGATCTGTGCAGTGTGATTCATCTAAGAGGTCCTAAGGCCAGTCCTGGCAAAGTTCAGAACTGGACCTGCTCCTGAATTTCTGATGAATGAAACAGAACAAGCAGTGACCAGTTATGTAATGTTCTCGTTGAAGCCTGGGAGAATTTGTTGCACAATACTGCCACCACCTGTTCGTCTGGTGCCAGTGAGTTTCAGCAGCACGGAGGGAAGCCCCAGAGCATGACCTCCACCTAAATACACTGTATGGACAAAAGTATTGGGAAACGCCTGTCTTTTCCAGCAATCTTAATGCTTTAGCAGCCCAAAACATTACGGACAACGGCATGCTTCTAACTTTGTGAACACAATTTAGGAAGGAACCTTTTCTATTCCAGCATGACTGTGTCCCAGTGCACAAAGCGAGTTCCATAAAGACATGGCTGAATGAGTTCAGTGTGGAAGAACTTGACCACATGCACCTTTGGGATGAACTGGAACGGAGATTGTGAGCCAGGTCTTCTCGTCCAACATCAGAGTTCGGTAAAGTTGGATAGACATTGACAGATTCGAACTTTTAAAAAAATCTTTAAAAATAGATTTCACCAAACTAAGGGGTGTAATATGACCATTATAACATTCCAAAAGCCTTTGGTGATTTTGGTGGCTCTTCACTCTTTGGAAGTGAAATTATTGACATTATCCGTTTTCGTTTTGCACTTTGCAGACGGTCCCTAAGCTCTCCTCTGACAGCGAACTGCTCATAGGGAGCAATGTCGTCCGTTTTTCTTTAAATACATCTTGTTTGGACGAAAATCCGGTTGTAGCTCATTGTCTACCTTACCGCTGTTGAATAGGACCCGTATATTGTGTTGTAAGAGCGTTTTGTTTAAGATTTATTGAGCTGCGAAGTTCGAATCTGTCCATTTCTTTCCAACTTTTCTCAACTAGAAGCTGTTATAGCTGCAATGGGGGTCCAAAGCTATATTAAATTATATGTATTTGTGTCATGTATTAGTGTCATTAAAGTCCCTGTTGCTGTAATGATCAGGCGTCCCAATACTTTTGTCCATACAGTGTCACTTCTTCAGAAGCTCCTGACTGGCTGGATCAGATGCATTAGCGTTAGGTAAAAGGTGGTAGCAGGTTCAATGCAGACTGGAACTAAACTCCGCAGGGCTGAGGGATCACTGGTGCTTGAAAGCAGACCTTGAATCCTGTTCCCAATTCTGAATTTTTCATTAAAAGTAGGTGAATTGTTTAAAATTACTGGCCACTGCGCTTCAGATCTTCTAAGATCAGAACCTGGACTCAAAGTCTCGTTTTATTTTTTTTAATAGCATATTTATATATACTTCTCTTTCTGACCACAGCATTTTGCGTATATAAAAGTATTTGCGTATATATTTAGTATTTTCCAGAGTTCCATTGTTCTCCTCTTTGTGTGTCTGTGGAGTCATAAGCAGTGATCCTCCAGGATCAGTACATTTCTGATTCTGAGTTAGAGACTGTATCCCTGCTTCCACTAGTAAACTTTTTCTGAAATGAAGCATCTGTTTTAGTCCAGTGCAAGAGTAAAATATGCAGAATTAGATACTCAAGGACCAGGGTTGGGAACTATGGCCCTAGACTATAACCGTAATCATTACATTTTCATGCTCAGTGTATAAACAGTATATAGTATATTGTAACATGCAGCTACACCAGTGTTTCTTAGTCCTGCTCCTATACAAGCCCCCAGCACTGCATGGTATAATCATTCAATACAATATTTTCACACAATATCAACAAGTGAGCCCCTCTTGGGCTGGATCAGGTGAGATGGATGAAAGGGTGCAGTGCTGTGGGCAACAATGAGCTGCACAAATGGCAATTTTCTAAATAAATGAATAAATGCAAGAAGGGTTTTACATCATTAATTTTATTTGCGTTTCATGTCAAGGGGTGAAAACTTGGCCTACAGCAAGCATTCGGAAAAAAATATACACAGCATTTCAGTCCAGTCTATAATTACGCACACATCAGAGCTGACTGTATACACACCAAAGTTTCCCTCACCATTATTATATGTACTGTTACAGTCCTTTAATCCACAAAAGCTGTCCCGAACAACTAAAATGCAGACAGACAGCTTTCTAAACGAACAGTCTCTGCAGGCGAAACTACTGAAAATGACAGTAATTACAAAATTCAGCAAGGAAGAATTCATCTAGTCAAATTTGACATTTGAGATGCTTATATTCAGATTATTATACGTAGTGTTCAACTGAGATGGTGAATTTAAAGTGCTTTTAAAAAATACATACGAAAAGCAAGCAAACGTTTTAAAAGGCCAGTCAAGTTTTTTTGTGTTGTTGTTAGTTCACCCTATCATTTACTTCAGTACTGTGTAACCTGCTTTACTCCTGACCCATATTGCACGCAGTTATTTTTTTCCTCCAAACGGTATTCAGCCATCAACCTGCTACTGCTACTGAAATTTACACAGGTCAACTAATAAGATAAAGATGAAAATTTCATCAAAAAAAAAACCACAAAAAACAACGAATGGAAACTACATAACAATAAAAACAGTATGTAGAAAATAATAAGAAATACAATTCCCATGGCTACATTAAAACACAAATAAATAAAAACATCCACCTGCAAACACAAAATAATGGAGAGAAAAAAAAAAAAACCTATTAAATAGACCCCAGCCTAGGTTCCGCTAGGCCCTTGCCCGGCGAGAGGCAGCAACGTCATACTGAAGTCTCAGAAACTGACAAAATCACATCGATCAAATCCTACACAGTGAAGTGCGGCCGCCAAGGCAACAGCAATATGTATTTATTTAATTGTCTTTGATTATTTACTTATTTATTTTTAGGTCTGAGCCAAGCAAAACCGCTACATTACACCTTCAGTCAGTCCCACTGACTGAATCCATAAACACTTGTAAATTAATGTAAACACAACTATGAGCCAGATTTAGTTTATATTACAAATCTGCACAGTTTAAAGCATCACAGTCTGTGACTGTAAAATCTGTTTTAAATGCTTTAGGAAACCGTGCCCAATGCCCATGAGCTGAAACAATGATTATATGGTGATGCCACAATATATTAACTGGCCATAGTCATTAAAGAAGCATCTTTTCATGGCCTAATGTAGCGTTTTAGCATGTCCCATCGGATAGAACTTAGTATCATTTCTATACTTACTACACAGACACCAACAGTTAAAATCGATAAATTGATCGGTATGGGTCCAATGAGGAAGGTCAGAGACCCTGTCTACTAAAACTGGAGATTAAATACCCCAACACTGCTTCCTCACTGGGGTATTCCATTCAAAATGCATCAGAGGTATAACATTTGAAATCAATTACAATTAAAATGCATTTCAAGACATGTCCATCATAATAAATCACAATCTGGTCAAACTAGGAATAGCCTATGAGGCAGTGTATCAAATCAATAGTGATCAATTCATGACATGAGCCTCGGCCGGGCAGGGAGCAGCAAAATTGAGGCGCTCTGCCTTTCTTCATCAAACTACAAAAAAAACAAAACAAAACAGTAAGAGCTACAGGCGACATTCCATTAACACAGAGACTGAGCGTTAACATACACTGCTCTATGCTGATACCACTATCAGTATTGATGCACATTAACCATTACGCTTTTGTACAGTGCTTTAAAATATACCTGTGGAGTGTCTACAGAAAGCAGCTTTGTGTCCTCTTACGTCATTCTTTCGCGATTCCACTTTCTTCATTCCATCGTTTCTAACGAGACGCTTTCTAGTGCACGAAACCCCCAATGCTTAATAACTTATTTCCAATGAACAAAAACAAGTTTTCTGTTTGAGTTAGACTGTAGTGTTTAACATATCCATTCAAGTGAAACTGGTTTAATGGAAACTATTCAGTGGAAGCAAGAGAGAACAAGACCACTCTCTCCAAAACAATCAAAAACAAGTGGCGGGTAGCATACATAAATAAGGCTAGGAGGATGCATTAACTAATATTTATCTTTTGTCTTTTTTTTTTGTTTTTTTGTTCAGTTTTAAAATGTTCCATTCATTTCTGCCTATTTTTTTATTTCCTTTTTTAAATGTTGAAGATACATTCAGCTTGGCACAGTGAGGGACTAGAATGAAAGGATGTGAATAGAAACCTACTGTGTTTTAAGAGTGAAGCTACACACTACTTACATAGCAGTGATTGCACTCTGTTTTTTTGTCTTATTAGTGTTTTCTGTGTTTAAAAGGTGATATGGGTCACTAACAATATGAGTGGAGAAGACAACTGTACAGCCCAGGTAGGGATATTTCATACATATATATATATATACGTATATTCAAATATATATATAGTCATAAGTGTTAGGCCAGCTGAACTGTCCAGTTTCGGATGGGCAGTTCAACTTTTCTGGATGATAATTTCATCTAGAGAGCTTACAGTCTTCAAAATCTACAGAAAAGAAAGAAAACTGTGTTAACAATTACATTAAAAACATTCACAAAACCCTCAACTAAATTGACTAAGTATCAAAAAACTCACTTTTTACTGCTTGGCTCCTCCTCCACGAATGCCCACTGACTGGTTGTTCTGAAAAAGCCCTGCTCCAGAGCGGTTGATGTTGGGATGGGTAGGGGAGGCAACTGGAGGCTGGCCTGGTCTGATTGGTTTTGCTATAAATAGAACAAAAACGAAACCAAAACAACAACAAAAAAGGTCAGAAGTACATCAAAACGCAAGAAATATAAAGTAACAAGCCAAACAAGTGGGGTGAGACAAGACAAACGAAACACTTAATATCACGCAGGCTAAGAACCCAATTCAAGTGAGTGTGTGTTTGTACCAATCTGTGCAGAGTGTCCTCTGCGGGCCATGTTCTTGGCTCTGACGGCCTCTTTGATGCGGTCCACCTCTTGCTGGTACCGCTTGCGGTCTCGTGCTGCGTTCTCTTTGGCCTCCTTCAGAGCCGACTCCAAAGCCTTCACACGTTCAGCTGTCGCACGCAGACGCTTCTCCAGCTTAGGCAGCTCACAGCGCAAATCTGCGTTATCACGCACCAGCTAGACACAGACAGAGACGTGCTGTTATTGTAACTATTACTCCAATTTAATGTTTAAAAAAATGTTTGACATGTACAAAAAAGTAATGCAATTTCAGAAAAACTGAATTTGCATCTGTTTTTGTGTACCTGCTTATGGACTTTAGTCAGCTGTTCTAAGTTGTTCTCTAGGAAGGAAATCTTCTGTTTTTGAGCTGCGCTGCCACCAGTGTCATCGGAGTCCATCTCAGCACTCTGCAAAAAAAACAAAAAAACAATTGTATTTCACTTATATACAAACTTCATATTTTGTATTCAAAATAGATAGCATTAGCTTCATAAAAACTAGTGTGTAAAGGAAAATGGACTGAATAAACATCATGCTGTATGAACGCACACTGCTTTAGACACAGACCACTGATTCTAAGCTATGATCATAAGCTATTTGTATTTCTAATCCATTTCTGGCTAATCCATGTAACTACAGTTAACTCTACATAATATGAAGCATCTGCAGGAGACAGCAATGGTTTTTAATTATTAACGGGAACTGATATACATTTAAAACTTGCATTATAACAGACTAAACTGCACCACTATGTTCCAGCATGGCTATAAAAACTGAAAAGTCGTACATCATCTTCAAATCATCTTTACACACATACAAGAATATTCAGTTTCTTGTAGTACCTAAAGGTATTTAAAATAAATGGTAACTATAAATCAACATGATATTAATTTTTATAATAAGTAACGGGAGTATAATCAAGTACGATGGTAATTTTTGTCTACCTTCTTGACGCGGGTTGCAAGGTCTTGTACAAACAGTTTCCGCAGGTTATGGAGAGTCTGCAGCTCCTTAGCCTGAGAAGAGAGACGTCACTTTTTCAGACCTTGATTATGAACTTTAGTTAAGTTTTAGTTAAGCACAGAACACGAGTGAAGTCTTATAAAAGTGTTTACAATTTCCTTGATAGGCAAAGATGCAAAGGTAACAGAAGAATTTAAATTATTTATTAATTTACTTCATTCTGATTGACAATTATAGTTGCTGTTTAGCAGGCTGAGACTAGCAGGCTGAGAAGGCAAATCAAAGTCTGTAAACACGAGACTCAAGTGAGACTTGTGTCAGATTTATGAGACACACATGCATGCACATAAAAAATTACTCACCACTGTCTCCTCCAGGCCCTTGAGGTCTTGTCTGGCCTGTTCCCTTCTGTCCTGCATAACACTTTTTCACACAGACACACAAACAGGCCAGGCAAACATGAAACACTGCATTCAAAAATGCATATCAACTAATCAGCCCATGATTCTGATCATTTTTTTAATACAAAAGGAGAACTATCAGTTGTCACACAGTAATAGAACCCTAGAGACCCTGATCAGACAGAATTTGATGAAGTTTGAGAGAGATACATACGTGAGGTCATGCAGTTTGCGGCTCTTCTCCTGGTCTGTAGCTTTGAGCTTCTCATGTTCCACTCGGAGACGCTCCTGTTCCAACAAGATCTTCTGATTCATACTGTGTACGTACAGAAAGGGAAAGAAAGAAATAAAAAGGAGATGATTAGAGCATCTCCTTTTTATTGTTGTGAGTTTGTATTGACATTGTATTAACATATGAGGATGCTGAGTGTCGTACTCCTGTAGCTCAGTGATGAGTTTCTCCTTGGTCTCCAGTTCATCTCTCAGGCTGCTGAGCTGTTTCTGATGAGCTTCCCTGTGGTTCTGGATCTGCTGCTCCACTGCTGCCTGAACACAAACACAAAGTGACATTTTAAAATCTAATTCAATTTGCATAAATTTAATCTCGGTCTGCATAATGTCATCCGAAAGAATTTACTTCAACTAAAGAAGGTGAACAATGCAATGTACAAATTAAAACCATTAGCAGTATGAGAACATTATGAGGTTTAGGTTTTCAAAGCAAATCAATATTTGATTCCAGTGGAGAGTAAAATAGTTCTGAACACAATTGTATCGGTCATGAAAATTGAATACTACTATGAACTAGGGCGGTTGTAATTATATTCGACAGTCTAATACTTAAATCCTAAGTAAAATGCACTCAATGTATGGCCTAAATGTATAATAACGTAATATAGAGGAGGTACTAAAGTAAGCTGCTACTGCAGCCCTCCCACATGTGAGTTATGGACTTTTTCAGTAAATCAGTTTGCTCATGATGTCAGAGCCACTCTCTTTAGCTCATCATGAAATATTACTGGTGTAGGGGATTTTATGAAAAAGTTCTTGGCAAAGGTAAAATTCAAAACACATACCTTGACCTCATTGGCTGTCTGAATCTCATTCTCTTTCTCCATAGCATGAACCTTCTCTGTAAATGTTTAAACAAATATGAAACAACAGCTTGCAACAAATATCAAATAACTCTCTTCTAAGCACATTAACTGTGCAGTAATAATTAACTAAATAAGTTTAACTTAGATATGGTTTCAGTGTGTGTCCATACCTTGAGCACTGATTTTGACCAGTTCTTCATTAAGCGAGTCTACGTTTTCCTCCAGCTGCCTCTTCTTCTGTTCTACGTTCTGAAGGTACTCTGTTAGAGACTTAATCTTAGCCTCATGCTATGGGAACAGAGAAAATAGGAAACATTTTCTAAAAGTTGAAAATGCATATTCTTCACAGTAAACACAGTGAGCTACATTGTTGAACTCATTAAGTGTTACAGGCTCCATTAAAAGGCAAATAACTTGAGTCCTGTAACCTGAGAAATGCGTAGTTGACACGCTGCCAGCTCCTTCTCGTTCTCGTCCATCTTTTTGTTACTGTCGGCCTGAGCCATCTCCAGCTGCTTGCTGCGCTTCACCAGCGTCTTCACCTCGGACTTCATCTTACTGATGTAGAGCCTGGCCACAGTAAACTCCTCATCAATCAGACCACTGCCTTCATGCTGCTGAGAAATAGATAGAAAAAGAGGAGAAATGAGAAATAAATGTTCAGTCGGGATAGGAAGCAGACATCAATGAAAAACAAATGCATAAATGGAAAAAGACGGTGAGGACATTTAATTGTTTCCCCATGTTGCACCGACTGGTCAGCAGGGCCACAGTGTGTCATACCTTGATGTCATTGCTACCCAAGGCAATCCCAATCTCTGCCAGGTCCTTGAGAAGTGATGACATCATCTCAGTCACCCTCTTCTTCTGGTGATTGGTCATTTCCTTCAGCTTCTGCAGCTCGGAGTCTAAAGAGGCTAGAACACTCTGGAAAAAACACAGACAGGCAAAACTCATTAGGGACAATGGATCTTATTTGAAGTTTTTTGTTGCCAGTAACTGACTGAAAACTGCTGCTGACTACTTTAAACTATAGGTACCACTTTACAATAAGTTTATCATCAGGCCATGAACACCTAAAAACATTGTTCACTAGCTAAAATAGAAAACAGTGACCTGCTACTTGCCAATTTATATTAATTTTAGGTCTGGCTGGTTATTCATCTTACTTTGTCTTTCCCATCAGAAAATGTGAATGGAGTGGCAGAAGTGTACGCTCCTCTCTAAAAGTGTTCAAATCTAGGCAGTAGGCGACCCCTGACATGTGTTTTTTTTTCTTGTTATTGTCACCCACACATACTTTTTTGTCTCAAAATATAATTAACGCCTTCACACCGATTTCTGGCTGAGTTCATCACTGATGCTCTCGAATTCCTTTGACTTGTCCTCCACTTCCTGACTCTTCTGATCGTAGTTGACAGCGAGCTCCTCCAGCGCTTGCAGCACTTCTTTCACCTCCTCCTTAGACGCCTCGTTCTCCAGCTGCAGCCGAATCAGCTCTGTCTGCAAGTTATCATGGTCCCTCCTTGATGAGGCCAGCAGCTACAGAGCACACAAACACAGTCATTAACATAATGCATCCAGACACTAAACACAGCTTGTTCTCCAGGCTGTCACAATTCTATTGAAACAAAGCTACAACACACAGACACACAGACACACACACACACACACACACGAGAGATGAGGCTGTATATGGTCCATGCAGTGGCTCTCACCTCTTCTTGTTCTAACATCTGCTGCTTCAGCTTCTCAGCCAGTTGAGACTGCTGATTTATCTCATCATCCTGTAAACAGAGGGAGATGAAGAAAGACAGAAAACAGAAAATGAGTAAAGGAAAGCAATTTATCAAAACTGTTGTGAGAAAAGGAACAGGGTAAGGAATCAAATTCTCAAAATAAAACACAGCAAATATTCACAAGTTCAGGCTTGTCAATGATGTGTAGTAGGTAAATGCAGGGTCACCTTGTCATCCAGCTGCTTGTAGAGTTTGGCCAGCTCAGCCTCACACTTGTCTCTCTCAGTGTCAGTCAGACGCACTCCGGGGATGTTAGGGGTGGAGGCTATTTTATCATTAATCACTGTATTATCCAGAGCCAACACCTCAGCGGTGACCTTCTCCTTATCATACTGCTCCTCAGTTGGCACAGTCTCACCTAGAACCAACATACGCACATGTATGACAGTTAAAATTCTTTTACACTGTGTTCTGGATCAGTGAGTTCTAACTAGTGTAAACTAGCTGGCTGATGTGCTCTGCACTGGGTGTTTCTGTACCATTCCTCCAGCGGTTGAGTTCATTCTCCAGCCAAGTGATAGTGTTGCGGAGCGTCTTGTTCTTCTCCTTCTCTTTCTCATATTTCTTCTTCCACTGTTCTGCTGTCAGCTCAACATTCACACACACTGTGTTCTTAATGGTCTTTGCCCTGAGGACGACACGGAGCACAAACACACAAAATTCACCACATCAGTTCACACCCACATACAGATTATGATCTTTTGAAATGTCAGTAATGACAGTAGAGATGTCTTAGCGAAGATTGGATAAGTGGTCTCACCTTTGGCCAAACATGAGTGTAGATTTAGTCTCAGCCTCATTAAAAGAGGATGGAGAGCAGCAGATAACAATGGTGGTTCTACAGTTTCCACCCAGAGAATCCTGAAGAATCCTGGTCATCTTACTGTCTCTGTATGGAACATAGGTCTGAAACAGACCGGAAAAAGATATACATGTAATACACTGATGAAATGTCACAACATGGGAAGAAATGTTTACGAGTGAAACTAATGAACCCTTTTAAATTATGTTCCTGTTCAATTAGAGGCTTGTCCTTTTTTTATTATTAACACACCAGTGTAATAAACTTACCGATCCTTCAGCCAGTGCAGAGATGACGTTACCCAGTGCTGAGAGGGACTTGTTAATGTTTTTGGCTTCATCCAACACAGCTCCTTCAGCTCCAGTCTTACTGACCTATATAACCACACACATTGAGCATGGAGAACCATGCCATCATCAATAACCGAAAGTTCATCATAAAAGTAAATTAACTACAAGAAAGAATGCAAGACAGCTTTACCTTTTCACTGCCAGCCAGGTCAACCAGATAGAGTTTCCCACTTAATTTCTGCTCTGTCTGTGTGTTCTCCTGCTTAACGTTAATCAGGAAGATACTGTGACTCCTGGAGCTGTGCTCATTCATGTCTGCCACACACACACAGAAATACACAAACACAAACAAATTTATTATTAAATAACGCTAACATTCCCTTATTTGCTTTATTGTCATTTATTTTATACTTTACAACACTGGACTAAATTAAGACAAAATACTGACACAACATTACCAGGAACATTTTTTTTGTATTTAGCATAATGTTACCCAACATTAGTAAGGTAAACTCCACCTTTTGCAAGTCTGCTGCATGACAGCTATCAGCCCTGAAAACTCACATATGCTTCAGTCACCAGACCTTCAATCACTGCATCTTTTCAAGCTGGTACTCATAATGGAATATCTCTAGAAGACTAACTGTGCATGTGTGACCCGGTTAGCATCCATCTGAATTCTTAGAAAGGCAGGAACTATGGGTCTCACCACTAACTATACAGTGACCAGAACAAAAACAAAGAAAAAAAAATAAAACCACCACATCCTTGGTCCTTTTCCCAACTACATCATACCAATACCACAATCCTGATATGTAAGACATAATTCCTGACAAGCTCATTTCCCTCAAAAGGACAAATTCAAGTTGTGTGACGTCTGTGTGACTTCTCCACAACATTTTAAGCTTATGGGAACACATTGTAATACCAAGTACCTGCTCTTGCAGTCTAACAAAAGTGTATCAGAATCAGACAACTTTACTGATCCTGTAGAAAACTGCTGGTGTGAATACAGCACAGGATGGAAGCATAAAGAAATGTCAGCAAAGGCTTACTTGTAACGGCCACATGTCTGTTTGATTTGCCCTCATCGATGGTGTCCATTACTTCCTCTGGGCTACACACAAACCGCTCAGTGCAACCCTGAGGAGAGAGCACAGAGTGAGTCGGCTCTATTCTGAACAAAACCAACCAAACACATATCGCCATCATTAGCTGTCGACATTCACCTTGACATATGGGACCCTGTTCTTGTCTTCATGCACTGACAGATTAGTTTTAGACACTGCAAAAAAGAGACAGATTTATTAAAAGAATGTACCGATAAGATCCAGAATCCAGATTTGTTTACTCATACAAAAGGAACAGGAAGTTAGCATGTGTATATATTTTTCTGAATGATAAAGGGCGTAACTAGTTTTACACCCCAGCCATGAAACAGTCTAACACTACAGAGAATAAAGGTCCCCTTTAACACTACGCCTGGTATGTGACCAGCATTTTTATGCAGTTATAAAAATCACAATACAGAAAAAGCTACTAAACTCCATTAACATCACACTTACCATCCAGCAAGTCTCTAATTTTATCCAGATATATCTCAAAATAGGACACCTATCAATGAAAAACAACACTGTTAGCTCAACTCTGGACCACTACTCAGATTAGCAAGAAATTAATTAATTGAAGTTGAAGTTTAATTGGTAAATAAGTAAATGCATAAAGATATAGAACAATATTTCCATAGCCAGAATAAACACTACACTCTTATTACTTGCTACACTTCATGACACATGTTAATCATCTGCGATTCAGAGGGTTAGATTAAAATGTGTCAGGTAAGAAGGATCATTTTACTGACAAACATCTTAAAGTGAGTGTGCCCATCATCACTAAAATAAGGCCTGTCAAAGTCAAACTTGTAAAGAGCAAGGAGTTATAAGAAGGTTGCTTAACTTGTACATGAAAATGTATGCAAAAAAGTAACCTTTGAGAAATTAAAAAAAGGAACTGCAGTAATGTCCAGATGTCACTTATACCTTGATATGGAATTCCAAGTTTTCATCCATAGAGTAAATGTAGTTAAATATATCCTGTACAATTCGCGGAATAATTCCCATTCCATCTGGGTCATGCAGATTACCCTGGAAAAATAAACAATCAGATAAAAATATGCTATATGAACATTAAAACACTGATGCCTAAGCTTTCTTGAATATTTCCAAATTACTTAAGCTTGCTTGATCATTTCTAAATTAGCTTATGTGTTCTGGAAGAGTATCTCACCTCCATAGTGTGTGTTTTGCCAGACGAGGTTTGCCCATAGGCAAATATTGTACCATTATAACCCTCAAGCACATCTGTAGGAGGAAAAAACAAAAGGCATTAAACAGATTAAACTGATTGTTTTAATTGCATTTTTAATTATTTATTGGATTAAAGAAAGGGATAGATTAAATAATTCAATTAATTGTAAAATTTATTTAAAATTATAATAAAATGAAAAACATCCAGCATGCTTAATTCATGGAAGCCCTTTCTCATACCCAAGGTCCCTTTATCCAAGGTTAAAAAAAAAAAAAACAAAACTAAATACATAAAGAGAAACAGCTTTTCTTGTCACTACTTAAAAAATACAACTGCACATTATTTAAACTGTTTTTTAGCATAGTCTCAAATTAATACTTCCAGAAATCCTACACGAGGCCACTTTTGCCACAGTGCCCTCCAGTGGTGAATATTGTGCTCATTTCTTGATTCTTTACCTTTAACAATCTTCTGAGCACAGGCGTTATAGACCTGCTCCTGTGTAGTGCTGGACTGGAAAACCCGATCAAATGCATATGGCTTCCCCTGAAAAACACACACAAAGGTCCAGAGTGAAAGGTTATTATATAATGACACTGAGAAAAACAAACAGATGTGTTGTGTTAACGTTCATTCATTTATTTTCTGTACATTTTCCTTACTAGGGTCACAAAAACCCAGAGCCTATCTCGCGGTCTACAGGCGCGAGGCAGGGACTAACCCTGGGTGGGGCTCCAGCCCACTGCAGGGTCCACACAAACACACACCATTCACGCACAGACTCACACCTAGGGTCAATTTAGAATCGTCAATTCACGTGACACGCATGTCTTTGGACTGTGGGAGAATCCCAGAGACCCTGGAGGAAACCCATGCCGCCAAGAGGAGAACTGTGGCTGTATGTGACTGTATGTATTGCCTTTATGACATTACACTGCAGCAGTTATTACACAGGACAATAAAGTAAAGTGGCCCCTTATAGTCACGCGTGAAAACACCACAGCACAGGGTGAACAATAAAATTCTTTCTCTGTATTTAACTCATTCACCAAGTGAAGCAGTGGGCTGATAAAGATAGTCTGATAAAGGCCAATCCTTGTTTTTTGTGTTCCACTTGTACTGTTGTAATAGCGGTGATGCAAATGTGCATTTTCCACAACATAAAAAAATGAGGCAAGTTTTCAGTTAACTGAACTTTAAATGTCAGCAATGTGGAGCTATTTTACAGAGAAATAAGAAAACTTGCAATACTTTTTAACAGTGTTTGAAATAGCCAAAGACTGACAAGCAATGTGCTTGTTAAACTTAATATCTTCTGTCTGTCATTATAAAATGTCACAAATAAAAGATATACACCCAAATGAACATCTAAAAAATGATTTCACTGCATACTACAGTAACTGGTAGTCAAACTATCAGGTGGATCAATCAATTAAGTCCTATTTATCACAAGCCAAGAGTAAACACACTATAAAATGATCAATAAAAACATTGTTAGAAAAATGCTGGCAATAACAGTTAACTGGCAGTCTGGCAAATTTTTATTCATCTGTATTATCTATGAAAACACAAAGATTGGGTTAGACTGTTATCAGTCAATACTCAACATTAAAGTATTTGGCAGCAAAATAATTAATAGGGACTTATCTACCTGTGATCATATTTAAAACCTCTGGTCAGATTGTATGGATTACAAGTGCTGTAAAGCATATCAGTACACAGTTTATAATTTATACAAAAACTTGCAGATCATCACTACTATAGTACTAGTACTATTAATAACCATAAATAACATCATGAATTGCAGAACGGCTAGGGGTGTCAGAGCAGAACTGAAAGATTTTTGCTGAAAACACACACTCTGCAGAGTTACAGCTACACAAGTTACTAAGTTCCCAACTCTTGCGTATCCATTCAACCAAGCTAAAGCACTGAATTTTAGATGTTTGTGACCGCATGACCACCTCTACCTGTCACTGCTGGAAGCAAATTGGAGACACACACGCCTCATTACCCTGAGCTGCACTGGCAGTGGCTCAGGGGCCTGATGCTGACTGGCTACAGCTGGAAAACCAGCCTCGTTTGGCCATCTACCAGTCGCCTCTTCAGTTAAAACACACACACAGCTAGTCTGCTGGGAAACAAAGGGGTGGGTGTTGGTGTGACTGTCTAGGACAGGGCGGCCTGGGAGCAGAAACAGGACAAAGGCAGATCCAGAACTGATACTAATCGCAGAAAAAGAAAACAAATGGCTAAAAGCTGTGAAAAGAGAGATACAATCATATGAAACTGGTGCGGCACCAGGGGCACAACACTCTTCACTCTGCACGTTATAAATTTTCATTTAATGCTGACAGACGAGAATGGAAAGTTTACTCTTCTGAATTTGGGAAAACGCCCCTCACTGACATTATTATAATCCAAAATTAGACATTTTAAGACTTACTTCTGCTTTAAATTAAGAAAAAAAGTTGCATTTTGTTGCTAGCCGCTACATACATCTTCATGTAAGGTATGAGTACTTTTAGATGGCCTGCTTCTATGAAACAGCTTATTTTAAAGCATATTCTTGTTCAAAAATCACAATAGGACCATTTGCTATTCTGTCATTTCCAATAAACATGCTGTTACAAATTTATTTCCTCAGCAGACAGCCAGCAGGAAATGCCTCACAAGTTAGTGAGGCTTGTCTCTATTAATAAAATGTGACAAAAGTTAGACTGGAAAAGTTTAATAGGCCTCCTCAAATAACAGACACCCCAACCAGCCCCACCCCATCCTTTCAGAAATATCAGACCACATGGACTGTGGAACAAAGCTGAGATGGCTGAGTCAACACTGAGCAAAACAAGCCATGCTGGTTTATGTAGGAGTATTAGCAACACAGCTCCTGAAGACACATACTCACATAGCCACCAAGTTATTATTCCTATGCTTCTGATATGTTCCTTTGAACAGCTGCACTACTGGAGGACAGCTGCTGAAAACGCAATATTACAACAACTTAGGTCCCTTGCATCTTGTCTCTTCAGTTTATGTTACTACAACCACCATTAAATGTAGTACAATACATACTTATATACATATAACAACACTGCTCATAGCTAGTGGTGTAACAAGGCATCCAAATACCATGATATCGCAATGCAAAATGTGACCATATGCATTGTGGTGAATAAACATTTTATAAAATTATGTTTATAGTCTTAAAGCAATGAAAACAACAACCCAGTTGAGTGCTAAATCATTTAATTATACGCAATATCTTAATATTATGTGCAGTAGTCTTACCATGTGAAATTTCACTACTTATCTCAGTATTACTTATACATTACTATCTCTATTATGAGCAATAACAGACTCCTAACTACTATGTGTCACTAGTTATTCACTTAACTCTCAGTTATTTACTTATAGCATTAATAACCCAGCATTTGTGTATACATCATAGTGGGTTTTATATATTATTTTGTTTTTGTCTTTGTGTCTCTGTGTGTCAGTGTTGTTAAAACGTAAACAATTTCCTCCAGGATCAATAAACTTTTCTGATTCTGTCCATTAAACCAGCCTCTCCATGCTGTCAAGCTCTAGTTTTATTAGTAAATTGTGCCACAATACGGTCATCATTCAAATTTCATTCTAAACACTGTTAGAATATTGAATTTTCTTGAATATATTAAGTGTACTGAACTGTGGATTGACTGTATCATTACACCTTTATTACCAGGAAGATTATAAGATAGATATCATTTCAAACTGGGAAGTCTTATTGTTCATTCTAAGAAATCAGTTTATGCAGCAGGTACAGAAGATGAACAGAAAGCAAACTCATCTCTAGGGAGTTTAATTAAGGCAGGCCTCGCTGGGAAAAGAAATGAGGAAAGACAGCGGTCAATACAGTCAACATAAGAGTCAGTCCAGATTATCATCAAACCACATAGAAGTGCTACTGATGCAGTACAGTAAATGGTCCACTTTTAAACACAAAGTAAACGCATTTTAATAGTGAAATCGTCTCTGATGCAAGTTTATTGCTTACAAGATCTGATCCTGAAAGCAAAAACTCTGATGCTCCATCTGATAACACTGCAGTAAAATAAAATGTTGTTTATTTTACGGCACATTTTTTGTCCTGCTGCTACTATATTTGCACAAGCATATTTATTGATATCTACCTCTGCTCTGCATCTCTGCACATATAACTCTCTGTTCTGCATTTTTGCACATGTAACTCTTTGCTGCTAGAGTACAGTATCAAAATACTATATTCATTCAGACCAGGACTGTATCTACTGTCGATTGTACTAAATGTTGTCTTGTGTGGCTGTTTTGTTGCTCTAGTGGTTTTTCTTGCACTCTCTTCTGTCCTGCCTGCACTTGCGGTCTTGTGCTGTTTATGTTTTTGTTCTTGTATTTCCCCATGGTCCTGGAGGCATGTTGTTTCATTTCACTGTGTACTGTGTCTACATGGTAGAAATGACAATAAAACATTACATTACACTCATTTGGCAGACATTTATCGAAAGCAACTTACAATGTGACGAAACATTCACATTTCAGGACAGTCGGAAAACCATAGGAGAGTAAGTGCTAAAAATTTTAAGTAAGAATAGCCTAATGCAAGATAATGCACATGGGGAGGAGATGCTCTCTGAACAGAGGAGTCTTCAGGAGGTTTTTGAAAATATAGAGGGATTCTGCTCCTCTTGTTGGCTTAGGCAACTCATTCCACCAGCAGGGAACCAGAGTGAGACCAGTCTGGACTGGGTTTACCTTGTGAGTAGGGATGGCCGAGCCAGACGATGTTCCTTGGAGGAGTGGAGGGAGCGAGTAGGAACCCAAGCCTGAATGATAGGGTTAAGGTAGCTGGGTGCTGACTCACATGTCACTCTTTAGGCAAGAGTTAGTGACTTGATCTTTATTCGGACAGCCATGGGTAGGTCAATCAGCAGTGGGGCGACATGCCAACAAGACCAGCCGAGCCACTGCGTTTTGAACCAGCTGCAAGGGTTTTACCATGCAAACTGGAAGACCCGCTAGGAGGGCATTGCAAGAGACTTGACTTGAAATTAACTTGGCATTCTTTTGCCTTTGTTCAGCCAGGCCTGATTAAAGTAGGCCAAGTCATCCTGATGGACATCCTGCAGCTGTGATGCTGAGCCAACAGGCTTTTGTCTGGAAGAGCTACATACCAAATGTACATCACATTTAACATTAGGCTATACTGTATATTTCTAATGCAGCTCTGCAGGATGTTAGTGTGGATGCTGATATCAATACATCCACAGTGACTAAATGAACTGGGTGGTGTTTTTTATCCATGGCCATTTATTCATTTAATTGAAATAAAGACAAATACAAACTCATTCGGAAAGGTTGGCACGTTGGTAGTCAACATCACAAGTTACTTAAATTCTTCCTCCTCAATCTTCACACACGTCTGAGAGATGATAGAGATGATGTTGATGATGCGGCACCATTTAAATAAAACAAAGCTAGCTGTTATGCTAACCCTGCTTTGCTAACACTTTTCAAGGTTAAGGTGGATAAACTGTTGAGGAGATGACATTTCACAGAATGTGAGGTTATTTATTCGTGCTGTTAACATTAAGAACACAGTTAAGTACTGTGTGATACACAGAAAGCCGGGCTGGAGCTAAAATGGGGCTAAAGCTAAGAGCTAAGCTAACTGGCTAAGGTTAGCCGTTTCCATTGGTTGCACTCACCCCGACGACTACGTTGTCTTCTCCTTGAAATTTCGGGATGTATTTGTCGCCCCTCATCAACTCGGAGCTGTTAAGGGGCCTGAATCGACACATCACTTTGATGGTGCACTCCGCCGGGTCTGCCATGGTCTCCCCGAGTCTTCAGGCCGGGGGGAGCCGGGCTGGGAGTCGGTGTGTGCGGCTGAGTGAGGAGGGACTGACGAAGAGACTGAGGGAGGCAGGGAGGCCGCACCCCTAGACGCCCTAGACGCTTCTCTGGCTTATTTCAGAACAAAGCAGGTTCCTCAGATAGAGCCACTTCCTCACACGGGTCACTCAGAGTCCCCTCTCTCCTGTGCCCACGGTGGGGTACCCGTGACAGCCCCCCTCTCGCCTCTCCTCCGTTTTCTCCGGGATCCCTCCGTCCGGCTCCGGCTCCGGGGCTCGCTCGGATGCTCGGTGACGTCACCCGCCCCGTCCCAGTTGTTGGTTTAGCAACCCGCGCGCGCACACACACACACACACTTTCACATACATACACATTCATACACACCCACAGAGAAATACACACACACTTTCACATGCATACACACACGCACACTTTCACCATATGGACAAAAGTATTGGGACGCCTGATCATTACCACAGCAAGGACATTGCATTCAAATACATAGACTTAAATATGGAGTTGATCCAGCTACAACAGCTTCCGCTCTTCTTGGAAGGCTTTCCACAAGGTTTTGGAGTTTCGGCGTGAATTTGTCCATTCATTCTGTGAAGTATTTATGAGATCAGATACTGATGTTGGACGAGAAGTTCTGGCTCACAATCTACGTTCCGGTTCATGCCAAAGGTGCTGGAAGGGGTTGAGGTCAGGGCTCTGTGCGGCCAATCGAGTTCTTCCACACTGAACTCCTTCAGCCACGTCTTTATGGAGTTGCTTTGTGTACTGGAACACAGTCATGCTGGAAAAGAAAAGGTTCTTCCACAATTCGGAAGTGTGGCATTGTCCAAAATGTCTTGGTCTGTTGAAGCATTAAGACTGACCTTTACTGGAAATAGGAGGCCTAGCCTGTACCCTGATACAGTGTATCAAACCTTTTTACTGTTATCTTGTTTTTGTTAGTCTTTAAAAAAATAAGACTGGTATGCAGTAGCTGAAGCTAATCAGAAAATTCAAAGTAATTCTTTGTCCAGAAAATTCTTTGTCCAGTCTATTTCTCCTACACATAACTGAGCTCAGTTTAACATCAGTATCAGATCTGGACTGTTTCTTCTCCTTAAATAGAGCCTTCTTCTAATCTCAGCCCGGTTAAAATGCTCTTTCTTTTCTCTCACTGCTCTGATCTTCATTTGTCTCAGATCATCAGATGCTGAGATGACCCATAAGATCCAAAAGAAAACTAAAATTTGTCTTAATGATCTAATTCAAGTTTCAGAACTACCAAAGTCAGACAGATTTGAGATCCATAAGGAGACCCAAAAGAGAAGAAACCAGAGAAGCCGATGAGAACCGCAAAACAATTTCTGTCTTAAGTTGTTTCATGCTCCCTCTTTCTCCTAAAGGAGATGATTTATTTCTGATGAGACTAAGAAAAGATCCTCTGGGATGTTATAGCTGAGCAGTAACTATATAAGGCACAAACCATTCATAATAATAAAAAAAAAAATATTCCGCTCTCTAACTCAGGCAAGTAAAAAGCTTGTGATAAATTGTGAGCCTGCCTTCAAATTATAGACCTGAGCTCATTCAGATGTCCTCATCACTGTGGAATTCCAGTAAACCTCATTTCTCTGACATCAAGTGGATAAAGCCTGCAGCTGAAGGTGAAACAGGCCAAAAACTGCCCAAAACGAACAGGGTCAAACCAGAAAAGGGCAGCTGCCTGTTTAAACACTACACAGCTCATCTCAGGCCACTGCTAGAATTTCAAGTCAAGTCAACACAGGTTTATAGTCGTTTAAGCCATATACACACAGCACACAGCGAAACCAAACAATGTTCCTCCGGGACCATGGAGCAACACAAGAACCAAAAGCAGAAACAACGTGACTACATAAGTGCAGGCAGGACAGGAATACACAGAGGGCAAAGAGGGCAAGATAGGGGATGGAAGAAAAACACAAGAGCAACAAAACAACAGGACAAGACATCATTTAGTGCAGTCAATGTTTGAACTAATACAATATTATGACACATACTGCATTCTAGCAGCAGAGTCGTTAGGTTCAGCAGAGTCATTAGTTCAATTTCAAACTGATACTTAACCGTATTGCACATTTAACGTATATTGCATAAAGCTACCCATGTACTCAGGACATGTTTGGTCATCACATTATTTAACTTTGAGTGTTTGAGTACGATTTAATTTTCCTGTACATATTTCCTGCTTATTTTTATTGCACTGTCCTGTATGTCTTAACATAGTCTTGTTTTGTTTTAAATCTCAAGTCAAGTCAAGTAAGTTTATTGTCATTTCAGTCATATACACAGTACAAAGTGAAACAAATCAAGGTTCCTACAGGACCATAATGCAAAACAAAAAAGAGAAACATACAAGACATAATAAGTGCAGACAAAAAAACACAGTGCAAAGAAGACAAGAGCAACAAAACAAAAGGACAAGTTGGCATTTAGTGCATCTGACGTTTAAACGAATACAGTATTATAACAGAAGAACATCAAGTTCAAGCTGATACTCAGGTCTTATTTGCTGTTTTCAACTGTATTGTACAGTTTCTACATGTTACATGAGGCTGCCCATGTACACAGGACATGTTTGGTCGTTTCATCATTTACATATATTATGTTAGTTTAATTTTACTGGCATATTTCTTGCTTACTGTATGTCTTAGCACAATCTTGTTTTGTTATTTGCGGTATATTTTCTGTTATTTGTGTTTTGTTATTTACACTATGTGGTTTGTTATGTGTGTGTGTGTGTGTATTGTGGAACCTGATTTCCACCATTTTATGAAGCAGATTAATTGATTCAGCCAGTACAAAACTCATCTACAACACACAGCAGTATCATATTTTCAGTGCTTCAGTGTTCTCATATTACAACAATAGTAATTTTTTGCCCAGAGAGTCACACAGTCAGTGGGTTGACTTTGGAGCTGTGCAGCGCAGACGCCCATATTTGATGGTCTTAAGTGTGAAATCAGAAAACCCGTTCTGCTGCTTCAGGGATCCACTGCCAGTAGCTACAGACTACCTGAAGTGTGATTTTAGACCAGATGGTTCAAAAGCATGAAGGTTGTAGAGGAGCAGTCTGGAGCACACGTCTGTGGAGGTACCGTATTGTGCAAAAGTCTTAGGCACCTAAGCAAGCCATTTTTCTCGCAAACAAAACAAGAAAACAGTAAAACGTCTCCAGATTTGTCTGTAAAAAGTAGCTGATATTGTGTGAGCTGGTGAGGAGAACACAGGTTCGGTTCCAGATTCCTTCTCGGTTCCTCCAGCCGTTGTTTGGATTCATGAAACTCCATCAGCGGCTCCTGATTTAATTTAATGAAGGACTGATGGAGTCAAACCAGGTTTCTGATGAAACTACAAGTAATATTTGACTTCCACAAGGAACACATTGTACATGAAATCACATTGTATTTATTCTTTTGAGTTATATTTGGTGTATTAAGTAATATTTTTGTGAAAAAAAACACTCACTGTTAATCTTAACAGTTTTTTTTTATTGTGTTTTGCACAGTTCTGTACACCTTTAATGGATCACTGTGAAAGACTACAAGAGTCTGACGCAACCTCAGGACATGTGTACACTCATGTACTGTGTGTGAACCTTTTGTATCCATGCTGTTGTTTTACGCTGATTATGTGGACAGACTAGTTGAATTACTGAAACTTTCCGCTATTCTTATGAATATAAATTAACACAGAAAACTGAAAACCAAAACTCAGCAAATATCCCAGACAGCTGTAGTGTTTCATCAAACAACTTGAAAAAAGTCGTTTTTGCAGATCACCAGTGAACCTGCACACATTTTCTGTTTTTTGTTTTATTTGTATGTGTAACCTTGACAACAGTTAGTGTTAAATCTGTAAAAAAAAATATTTGAGGACTGTTTTGCCTCATGTACCTCTCCGTCATAAATACATTCAAATATGCTTTAGACCAAAATCTTATCTACAAACTATTGTAAAACAATGTGTCAGGCATCAGTTAGTGTATCTGTAACAATTTCATTCTTAGAGACATTAAACTATTCTGACTTGGTATGTTTCTCCAGAACAGATCAAAATATATCAAACAACTCTGAGTGATTTTGTTTGCATCTCAACATTTAATTCTGCAGAAACTTTGCTGTTGAGTTTATGTGTGTTGTAGCATGGAAAGCAAGCATATATACTACAGGAAAACCCTGTTGAAGGCAAATAATGTGAATGAGGGAATGATGCTAGACTGAGCAACTGGACTCCATTTGACTCTGCACATGTGAGGCAGTCCTATCAAATCACATTCCATACACAACTCACATATCATCAATGGGAGGGTCAGTTATTGTGAGTGAAGTGCATATGTGTGTGTTGGGGGGGGTGCACCTGTCTCATCTGTCTCTGTGCCTCTCCTTCTTTGTAGATATTTATGTGCAAATGTGTCTGTTTTTTGGTATGATATAATATAATTATGATAGAATTATACATTTATCTATAGTATATCTTGCAGTGAATCACATTTACGCTTATTTTAAACGAACGCCCTCCGGATGGTTTTAAAGCTGTACATTGGTGGTCTAATCGGAGTGAAAATAGCGCCCACCTGTGCTGATACAGGGAACTGCAAGTTCTGAATCGTCAGGCCTGTTAATCTCCCCAGCAGCAGATGGACAAAGCCTTACACACTAACGGATTTTTTTGTTTGGCTTTTCATTCCAATAGATTGGATCTGAGTTGATATAATGGAGATACAGTGCAGGATGTTAGTTTTAATATGAGTTTGATTGGTATTTATGATCACAGTACACTGGGTGTATACTGAGTGAATCATACTGAGTGGCTGTTTTATGAATAATTGACCAATTTCTGGGGATTATAAGCAGGTTAACTGGACAATTGCTCAGTTGTTGCGTATAGAATTCGAGATCAGAGCGGTCTGTTATTACAGTTGTTTCTCATCATGAGGACTGAAATGTGTCAGCGCCATTAAAGCAGGCCATCATGAATGCATTCAAATGCATTCAAACTCGTACTGTAGCTGCTTTTGTCCCATTTCGTTGCTCTTGTGTTTGCTTGCACTCTGTTTTTCGTCCTGACTTCACTTATGTTCTGTTTTCTTTGTGGGTCTATTTTTGTTCTGGTGTTGCATTCTGGTCCTGGAAGAACATCTTTTTGTTTCACTGTGTTCTGTGTATATGGCTGAACTGACAATAGGTCTGTTTGACTTGACTTCGCTCGATTACATCAGACAGAAACACGGCCCAAGTTCATCAGTTAGGAACTACTGTTTGGAACCTTAGAAGATTGGGCTCCAGGACCAGGGTTGGGAACCTTTGTGCTAAGGAATGCGTAAAACGGGCTGTAGAGTCTTAAAGACAGTTGGGTTTAGGATTAAGTTGAATATGAGTGGTGGACTGAGGAGTGGATAAGAAGTGTGGATAAAAAATTAGTCGTTGCATTACTCTTACATACAATTTTAGCACTTATACTCTCCTCTGATTCTATTTTCACACTGTCCTGAAACTTCAGTGTGTCCTCATATTGTTAGTGGCCTTGGATAAAAGCGTCTGCTGAATGATTGTAATGTAATGTAATTCGGAAGCCCAATTTTTTTTCGCTATATATGTATTCACAGCTGCTGATGACAATAAAATAAACTTGAATCTTGAAATAAGGAGCAGCCCATGATCCAAGCATCTCTGAAACATGCATGAATGGACATCCATCTTGACAGTTCAGATCAAATATCTCAGAATTCAGCTATGGATTTTAAAGCAGTAGGACAATCTAAAACATAAAAAATACGTAAATATATACAGTATTGTGCAAAATATGTGAGCCTCATTTCTTCATATTTTGCTTTCAAAGATCCAGACTTCTTTGTTTTTTTAATGTGGTCTTGAGGAACAGTTCTCCAGGCTTCCTGAAGGACGTTCAAAGACTCTCATTTCCAGTCCCGTCCCTGAACCTGAACCAGTTTCAGAGGAATGTTTTTGTTTGTTAAGACACACAGTAACCTATGTATTAATCATTCAAGTAGAACAAAGAGCATCTAACTGGAGTCCTGAACCAGTGAAGAAACAGGAGCAGATGATTCCAGATGATCAGGCAGTGATCAGTATACTGGTGGTGCTGAATGCTGAGTGGTTGGAACTCCTTTATCTAGCCTGCTTGTATCTTCAAGATTTGCACCCTGTTGCAGTAAAACATTTGTTCCCATTTCCTTCTTTTAATCTCCTTAGTATGCCAAAGATAAGACAGTTCGACAGAAAATAGTGTTTTTGCACCAACAGGGTGATTCAAAGCAAAATATAAAGAATTGAGGGGTGGCTCAAGACTTTTGCACAGTACTGTAAATGTTTCTAAAGTATACTTTTAAAGGAACTGTAGAATTCCTCATACCCATAAAATGGAATGTTCTCGACTGGAACTCATCCAAGCTGAACCTACAGTCAGTAAACAAAAGTACCAAAAACAAGCGTATTGATGATGTTGTTCTGTTGTCATTTATGACATGTTACTTGGAGAAAAACATGGAGAACATGGAGAAAAAAGTACTAAACTGTCACAGGGGTGGAACCGTTTCTTTAGTTATGGGACAGAATTGTGCCATATTCCAATGCAATTATATATATTTAAACTTAATTTATTTAAAAACACCCTATCTATAGTCCAGTAATCTTTTATTTGTCTAGTATTAAGATAGTTATATAAACCTTTCCCCTGGGAAAATGCGTGCATAAAAGAAGCCCATATACATGCCGGTATGATTCTTATATGATCCATCTAGTACAGATTCTCACCCTAAAATGGAACAGACACTTAAACTTCATTGCACTTCAGCTTCATTGTTTCATTTCAGATGCATTGTGTTGGAGCACAGGGTCGAAATATCAAAATCATGCTACCATTCAATTAAAAAGTGATCTGTATTTAAAACACACTGAGGAAGATTTTTAACCCAACAGTACAGGGCTGCAGGGGTGGAGGGAGAAAATGTTCATTACTGCATGTTTTTCTACTCATTGGGTCCTTAGTAACATTTTTCATAATTACAAGAACCAATTAGAGCCCAGTCCCATTGGTTGGCATGAATTGTACACACGCACACACACACACACACATACACACACACACACACACACACACATACACACACAAAATAGAAGGAATTACACACACATACGCACGCACAGACACAAATACAAACATACACACACATGCACGCACACACACACAGACTGGCAGGAATTACACACACACACACATACACACAAACATAGAACCATGCAACAACTTACAAGTATAATACAAGTTATTATACTCGTAATTACATGTAAGACCACTCTCTGTGTTAGGAGAACATAAAGCCAATGAAACACTTGTTACCATCCCACACCTGTCACACACTCATGGGAGTGGTGGCTAAAGCTGCCAGTTACCATAGCTACACCGAAACCCTTCATTTGTGGCAGTTATAGAGTCGTGACGGAACTAAATAATCTCAACCAGCCCAGTCTGTGATTGATCTGGAGGAATGATCTGCTAAAACCAACAGAGAAAGTGACTGAATGTCGCTCGCATCATTAGTGCACCTCATCTGAAGTCCACTATACATCACTGATTTATCAAAACCTCTTAACACCATGTTTATACATTGTGTGATCACTACAAACAGTCTAAAATGACCTCTAATAAAATCTCTTTCCATGAACATTTCTTAGAATTAAGAATGTCATTTTCCTCTCTTTTATTAAGTCTCATGTACAATGTTATAACAGGCACAAAATACTGTAGAGATCAATGTACTACGGTGTGTGTCTCTGTGCACAGATGTTCGGTACTTTATGTGCAGTTTTCACTTATGTGCAGTTTTCACCCGTTTCCATCTCGTTAATTATTAAACCATAAAGGCAAGCTATATGACGGAGAAACCATGAACTCATAGGTCATGAGATGCAGTAGAAACCAGCTGAAAGCATTTATGAAGAATAGGGACGTCCAACGGGTATTCATTCATATTAAAGACAGTTAAATTACATGCAGTTATGCAACATATTTCCAGCCCCTTCCAGCTTCAGCAAATAATGCCAGGCACCGCATTTTTGAAATTATGAATGAAGAAGGTTCCTTGGCAACAGAAATAAGCGAATGCAGAGAGCCTGAAATGCCTTCATATTTCAGTGCAAGTTACTATAGTAACATCTGCCTTTCGTCTCTGGCCTATTGTGTTAGCATTCTCCTGTTGCTTTCAATATTCTCAAGGTTAATTGTTTGACCCTGCAGGCTACGTGACAGTACCAGCTGATCAGAGCGGCTGGCCCTGCAACACACGGGCCAGCTTTGCTGCACACACTAAATCAGCTGCACAAAAATATGCAGAGCATCAGATATCTGCGTTATTAGAATGTCATTTTGAAGAAATGTATAGAATAATGAAAATGTTGTTGCACTACGTTCCTACTTTACAGGGGTGCAAATGGATTGTTTTCATGGTTTTACTGCATCACTGGATGAAAGTTGCATGTTAGATTTTTTTTTTTCAGCCACAGCTCCAGTACGCCAGTACAGAAAACTACATGTAATACTCAAAGTGGACACTAGATGGTGCCTGTATCAAAGCCCTATATGAGTTGAACTGCAGCGTTCATTCTGTTCTGAAATCTCTTATTAATAACAGAGTTTGAGACTCTGGAGGAAACTAGAGTGATATTCATTAGTGATGCTGACCGAGGCTGATCTAAACGCAGAAATTAATTTTCAGCTGAAAACAATATAATTAATTATGTATTATTTCGCCTTCTCTTTTTTTACTCCATCTTACTTTATTCATCTGGGTAAGCTGGTGGCCTGGTGGTTAGGGAGGTGCTCTGGCGATCAGAAGGTTGTGGATTTTAATCCCAGGGACTGCTAGTGGCACCACTGAGGTACCTTTGAGTAAGGTACCATCCCCTCACACACTGCTCCCCATCGCGCTGTGTTCCTGGCTGCCCACTGCTTCACACAGTGTGCTGTGGTGTGCGCCTATAAGAGGCCAATTTACTTTACTTTACTTAATGTGTGTGTGAGGTGACAAACTGTTTTAACTCTATTCTCTCTGTCTCTCTCTCTCTCTCTCTCTCTCTCTCTCTCTAGCTAGTTCCCACTCTCACTTCTTTCACTTCTTTCTCTCTTCCCTCCTCCTCCTTTTCACTGCTTTCATTTCGTGTCCACTCTCTGCCTCTCTTGGTCATTCTCTCTCTCTCTCCCAATTTCTTGCTATTCTCTCTTTCTCGCTCTATTTCTGTCTCTCCCTTCACTTCACTTCTCTTCCCTTCTAATCTCTCTCTTGCTCATGTTCTTTCTCTCCCCTCTCTCCTTCTTCTCTTTCACTCTCTCTCTTCCCATCTCTCCCTTCTCTTCCACTCATGCCCTTCCTTGTTCTTTCTTTCTCTCTCCCTCTCTCTCTTTCTCTCCCTCTATCTGTCTCTCTTTCGCTCTCTTTCTCTCTCTCTCCTTCACTCTTTCTCCACTCTCTCCCTTTCTTGCCTAATCTCTCCTTCTCTCTCTGTCCCTCTGTCTGTCTCTCTTTCTCTCTCTCTCCCACTTTCTAGATATTTTCGATTTTCTCTCTTCACTGCTCTTCCTGACTCTCTCTTACCCTTTCTTGCTTTCGCTCACCTCTCTCCTCCTCTTTCTCTCTCTTCCCGTCTCTCCCTTCTTTATCACTCTCCATTTTCTTGCATCTCCCCTCTCTCTTTCTCTCTCTCGGTCCCTGCTTTCTTACTTTCTCTCTTTCACTCTCCCTCTCGTGCCTATTCTATCTCTTCTTCTCTCTCTCACACTTCCTTGATATTCTCTCTTATTCTGTCTCTCTCTTCACTCCTCTTCTTATCTCTCTCTTGCTCTTTCTCCCACCTCTCTCCTCCTCTTTCTCTCTCTTTCTTTCTGTCCCTCCCTTCTTATCACACTCCTCTTTCTTGCATGTTCTTTCTCTCTCTTTATCTCTCTCTATTTCTCTCTCTGCACCCCCCCACATTCTTGCTGTTCTCTCTCTCTCTGTATGTCTCTCCCTTCATTTCTGTTCCTATCTCTCTCTCTTGCTCTTTTTTCACTCACCTCTCTGCTTCTCTTTCTCTCCTCTCGACCCTCTCTCATCTCTTTCTCTGTCTCACTGTTGCTCTTTCTTTCTCACTTTCCCTTCTTCACTCACCTTTCTGTTCCTTCACCTCTCCTCTACTCGCCCCCGCTCTTGCATATTCTCTTTCATTATCTCTCTCTTTCTCGCTCTCTCTCTCTCTCTCGCTCACTCACACACACACACACACACACACACACACACACACACACACACACACACACACAC
>JBBJLS010000109.1:39051816-39089428 GCA_037577275.1 Bryconaethiops microstoma
GCACAAACATGAACAAATATACACACACACACAGACATGCACGCATGAGCAAATACACATACAAATTCACACACACACACACACACACACACACTTACACAAACATGAACACACACATGCACACATAAGCACATAAACACACAAATACACAAACACACATACACACACAAATACACCTACAGATACACAGACATGCACACATAAGCACATACTTACTCACACACACACAAATACACACACACACACACACACACACACACACACACACACACACACACACAGAAGAACTAAAATATCCAAGCTCATATAAGCTAAGCATAAATGAAGCAAATCAAAAAAGTAACTGCGAGTGGACAGTAACTAAACAAATCAATATCATTGTTGAAATCAATATATAATCGTTGATTTTTGCCTTTGATTACAGCTCAAAGTAGGGCTGCACAATATATCATCTGCTAATTGTTATAGCAAGACCTGTTTCTGCAATACCAATATCTCAAAAGGCTGCAATATGCAAATGAGCCTGTAACCAATCACAGTGTTTCTGACAGGGTGACCAATCACAGCTCCAGGTGAGTTATTAAGTGTTCTGATGACCTGATGTCTTCATATACTCAAACAAAAGTCTAATTATTTTCATCTTTAACCCTTAAAGGTGTTGGCAAACTGGTGCATGAATGGGCAGGGCTAAACTGCAGCAGCCAGAATAAGTAGATATATTTAAATGTGTTAAATTCATGATAAAACACATTTAAAAAAAGATTTCAATTTGGCAAATTATGCCACAAATTATAATTTCTGCATCTAAAGCACTAAAGCAAACCAAACATGACTGCAAAAGCTATAGAGACATTTATAAAGGCTTATTGCAACAGGATTAATGCTTGCTCAAAAGTGAGAGGACACCAAAATAGACAAAAGTAGCTTTTATGATGCTTGGAATAAGCTTTATAAAAGTTAATGCAACTTTAGGTACATTGTCATGCAGGTTTTTGGATGCCGGCCTTCAGTGAAGTTTCCTGCTGGTAATTTTTGTTGTGGTACAGTATATTGACAAAAGTATTGGCACACACCTCTTAATTACTGAATTCAGCCAGAACCTTACTTTCAGTGAAGGACAATCTTAATGCTTCAGCATACCTAAACATTTTGAACAATGTCATGCTTCCAATTGTGTGGACCCAGTTTGGGGAAGAACCTTTTCTATTCCAGCATGACTGTGTCCCAGCGCACAAAGCAGCTCCATAAAGACGTGGCTGGAGGAGTTCCGTGTGACTGGCCACACAGAGTCCTGACCTCAACCCCATCCAACACCTTTGAGATGAACTGGAATGAAGATTGTGAGCCACACCATCTCGGCCAACAGCGGTGCCTGAACTCATAAATGCTACAGAATGAATGGACACAAATTACCACAGAAACTCCAAAATCTTGTTGAAAGCCTTTCAAGAAGAGTGGAAGCTGTTCTAGCTGCAAAAGGAGACCAACTCCATATTAAAGTCTACGTATCTGAATGCAATGTCTAGTTCCTGTTGGTGTAATGTCAGGTGTCCCAATACATTTGTCCATATTGTGTATATTGGACTACGAAAAGACCAGGAAACAAATTTAGGGACAAGAGAAAACCGATCGAGCCAAATGGGAAGACAATCTTAACCTAAGGAAGGGTAATCTGAAGGGTTCACGTTTTCAGGTCCCCAATTCCAAAATCTGTGCCCACTCTCATTCCACTGCCATCAAGAAAACTTGGGACTGTTTCCACTTTCCAGGATTTGAGCAACTAAGCTCTGTAAACCCTGACAGCTTTATGATAATTAGGCAGAAACCTTTTCCTCTACTCCTGAAAAGCTGCTGTTTTGCAGATAGGTTCCCTCACGACAGCGGAGGAGAGTCATTAGTATGCTGCTATCTTGACAAGAGGCGGTCTGCAACTTCACAGTTTTATTTACTTTCAGAATGCAGTGTGTGAAAGTAAATTTAGGAACTTCTAGAAGCAACAGCTGTCAGATCAGGACCTACTGTGAAGTTCAAGACATCTGGGTTTAAAGAAAAAGTTACTAGTGCTGAGAATGTAAAGCTCATTCAGCAACCAGTCACCAAGAAACACCATTATTCCCATGCACAGTACTGCAGTACTGTACAAGACACCTTTCATTTCTTCATGCTTTGCTTCCAAAGATCCAGACTTGCTTGTATTTCTAATGCAGTCTTGAACAGTTCTCCAGGTTTCCTGAAGGACTTTCAAAGACTCTCACTTCCAGTCCAGTTCCTGAACCTGACCAGTTTCAGAGGAATGATTTTTTTTGTTCAGACACACAGTGAGCTACGTGTGAATCATTTAAGCAGAACAAAGAGCATCTAACTGAAGTCCTGAACCAGTGAAGAAACAGGAGCAGATGACATTTTGCAGCCGGTTTCATTTAATCTACTTGATATACCAAAAAAATGTGAGCCATAGTGTTTTTTGCACCAAGGTGATTCAAAGCAAAAACAGAAAGGTAGGCTGTCAAGAGTTACACAACAGTGTACTTAAATAAGAATACTGTACATCTGAAATGTTTTTCTAAATAAAGTTAATTAAAAACACCTATTCTTTCAACACACCACACAACACCTTGTATCTTTTAACCTGGGCTTTATTGTCAGATTTCTGTTGGAACGGTCACATCTTTTTTTTCATCCCCTCTCACTTTCAATATTATTTTCTATTTTTTTATATTTTCAATATTTTAATTCTTTGTCTGCCACAAGGCTGGACTGGAGCCCCGGTGGGTGTTCAGTTCAGCCGAGTGGAATGGGCGTTGGAGACCTGAGCTCAGGACAAGTCAGGACCGCACGACTGCAGCCTTGCCCGAGAGCCATCCTCTTCACGGAAGAGACGAAAGCAGTATATTCCCAAAGGAAGGCACACCTTTAAACTTGTGGTTTTAGGCCTTGAAAAAGTCTGGAGTCTGTCTGATGATGCGGTCAGAGACTGAGCAGAGCGGAGCTGGGGGACTCCTCCCGCTCTTTCTTCCGCGTGTCTTTTAGCTGAAGTTACGACACGGTCACAGCAATAACAGACAGTCATGGGCTTTCGCTCGTCAGTGAGGGTCACGCTGACAAGCAACCAAAAACGAAGTCTTCCATTACACGAAGCGTAAAAAGTCGCTTCACCACAAGAACTGAAAACAGAAACTAACACCAAGATACAAAAATAATCGTCTTTTTGTTGTACAAAAACTACAATGGGAGGCAAAACATTTCATAGTATGAAAAGAAACTGAAATTATACAAAAGCAGCGATCATCAGTACTGAAAAATAAAGAAAAACAAAAAAACAAAACAAAACAGTGCTTAGTTGAGATGGAAGCCTCAGACGCTCCCGAAGTGAAGACTTCATGACTTGTCGGTCACTTGTTTTGGGATGATTAGTTAAATGGAAGAAGCCTGCACATTCCTCTTTACCCCCTGCCCAATTCCCAAAGCCTTTGAATTAACCCAAAACCAAAACCTCTCCCCCTCCATAAACAAACTAAACTTAAAACAAAAATGTTTCTGTAGCATCCATTTGATTTGCAAGGAGAACCAGGAGAACTAGAGAAGGGCCTGACAGTTTACCAAAAAAAAAACAAACAAAAAAATCCCCCACCAATTTAATAAATGGCTACTCAAACACAAAATAGCAACAAATTAGGGTACAGTGTTCATGGAGAAAGAAAAAAAAAAAAAAAAGGGGGGGGGAAGAACATGTAAACACAGCACAATAAATAGGTAAAACAGCAGGCTCTCACCATGCAACGATTCTGAAACACTTTCTTCTGCTACACGGCTCACGCTTGTTCTCTCTGCATTCTTTTTCTCCCTTCTCCTTTCGCTTTTTTTCTTTTAACAATTCAAGTGCAAAACATCACAAATGAACAAATCTGTTTTCAAGTAACATATATACAAGGTTGTGGGGGGGGTGTGGAGCAGGGAGTTTTACAAATAGGCAGTTACTGTACACTGAATATTTGTCATTCATAATTTACATATGAATTATTTTCTCTTATTAACAGTAACGAATATATATATTAAAAACGGGAGAAAAAAAAGGGAAAAGTACAATAAAGAGATGAGATAAGCTGTTGAGACATGACAGTTGCTGTGGAAAACCGCTGTCCCTTTGCATTCCCAAAAGCGATTGGTGCACAGCACCAAAAGACTGGACTGGGGGGGGAGTCACCCAGGCAATGGTTACTACGTCACCTCCATAGCAACTGTGTTTTCCGCTATACTGAGGGACTGCTTCTCCTGTTCATGATTCTCCCTGAAAAAACACCAAGACACAGTTAACACACTTGGATTAGCTTCATATAAATACATATGTACATATACACATTTTTATACACAAACACACACAGAGGACATTCAGTTTCTGCACTTTTTAAACTCCATTTAAAACATTCACTGCTTCAGTTTATCGCAGATTTTTTCTAAGAACCGAACTAATAATTATTCATGGAAACCCCCGTGCTATTGCGGAAACTGCAGGTACACTCCGCATTTTTTGTTCAGGCCTCGTCTACCACGCCCCCTCCTGCTGGTTGTTTATGTTTGGCAGTTAGCAAGGCAATCAGACGTACCTGAACCTCTGAGCCCAAACAAACAACCAGCACGAGGACGAGGGGGCGTGGCAGATGAGGCCCAGGCGTCACAGTCATCTGTACTCAGAGGCGGGAGGTTTGAAAGTAGCCAATCCAAGAACGTTATTTATTTCTTCTTGCTGCTGCCTTGTGACGCATCTCTGGCAGACGCAGTCCAGAATTTCCCCCGTGGAGCGTCTAGTGTGTTCGTGTTTTTCGTTTTGCTCTTCTTAAAGGCCTGTATTTTTATTACTGTAAATTAATTTATTACTGTATTTACCCTGCTTATACAAAAGAAAACCGTCTGTACAGGGGTAACATCGGTATTTACATTCTAGGACGAATAAACAGTACAAATACGGGTTTACCTTTACATTTGCTTTCAGGGTAATGTATCAGGCTGAGTTTAAATTTTTTACATTTTTTCACTACACGCGGTTGCTCTTGGAAAATGTTTATCCTCTTCTAACTGCTTGAATTGGTTCAAAAAAGCAGAAATCATACACACCCAATTACTACATTTTCAGCCTTCACAGTTTCCAACAAAAATAAAGTGTGCAGACTTTTTTTGAACGTCACTCATGTATGTTTGTGCACACAAACACACATACATATAACACACCCACACCTATAAAAACATACACCCACACAGCACTCTTCCCGCGCACTAAAATAAAAATACTCCACAAAAAGACGAACTGAGCAGGTGTGAGGACTCACCCACTAGTGACTTTGGGGAGCTGACAGTTGGAAGCAGCGGCTGCAAGTTTTAAGGCAGCGGGTGGTACGCCGCTGAGACTTCTGGGAAGGTGGCGTGCATTGAGGCTGGCAATCTGGGGCGTTGCCACAGTCAGACGCAGATTGTTCCCAATCAGAACCTGAGGGGCTGCGCTGGCAGTATTGTTACCATGGTTACTGAGTGTGTTGTGTGCATTGTGGACAGAGCCTGTGGTCGAAATACTATTAGAAGGGGGTAAACTAGGCTGGGAAGAGCTCGTCATTGGAGATGGGCTCGGGAGGATTGAAGCCGATGTAGCAGATAGTTGTAAGCCCTTGTAAACTCCTGGAAGAGAAGAACAGAATATAAATACCCAATACAGGTAAAATCGAGGGTATTAACACATCAGCAGGAGAGTAACAGCTCTAACCGTGGCTGTGCTAGTTTGTTTTTTTACTCGTTCACCAGTGTTCCACATTAAAATTTGGCAATTCATTACTTTTGTGTTGTGAATTGTATTCGCACTGGTTGCACCGCCTGAGAGCAGACCAGCTAAATATCTCCTTGTCAGTGTGACCATGCTCACCTCGATTTGATTTTGCCTCATTTGACAGGGAAATTATGTACAACAGTACAAGCTGCGGTTGCTACGGTTACAGTGTCTTAATAGTTATGCATGAACATGGCGGGAAGATAAATTTTCCATAAAGGTGGTTTAAACAAACAAAAAAAAACAAGGTGTTAAAAAAAACAAACAAAAAAAAAACTTGGCAATGTGATTTCTGGTATATATGACAGGTGTCAGGTGACTAAACAATTGAACAAAATGTAAAGATTTGTTTTATAGTGACAGTGAGTCTGGGTTTCTTTGTTGCATGTGTTGTGCTCAAGTGCTCCATCCGTCATTAGGTCTGTCAGCTATTCAGACACAGCCTGAGTCTACTGTAATTTAGTTATGGATCCACTGCCAAATGTAAAAGAGCATAAACAAATCTCTACACGTGAAAATGGTGGCATATCAGCTGTAATCCTGAATTGTCATTAAGTTGCATTGTTGTGTCAAACAGAATGTGTTTGTTGCTGAATGTTCCAAAACACTTGAGACAGCGGTGGAAAGTAGTCAGGTGGCACAACTGTGTGACGCTATGCACTGAAGGGTTAAAGGCAGACCATTTTGTGACCCTACATCATCTGTTTAAACTACAAACCTGAGGCCTGGAGGACGCCATTGACTCCACTTCCTATTACACCATCCTCTTTAACTTTTTGGGTCAGC
The DNA here is from genome assembly GCA_037577275.1 of Bryconaethiops microstoma. Lineage (NCBI taxonomy): Eukaryota > Metazoa > Chordata > Actinopteri > Characiformes > Alestidae > Bryconaethiops > Bryconaethiops microstoma. The sequence continues at coordinate 39,058,415 of JBBJLS010000109.1, forward strand.
AGCTGGTCAGATGTGATGAGAGCAGAGGCCGCAAACTGAGCACTGGCTGAATCCAGCGTCTTCGATGCAGGAGACTACGGGTGGGGGTGGAAGAGGTGGTCAGCCAGAAATATATAATATATTTGACAAGAATAAAACATTTCGAAACGATACTGGAATAGGAGTTTTTTTTTATTTTTATTTTACACACCTGTGTATTGTCAGAGGGATCACTGGCCTGCTGTTGAGTCTGCTCCAGCTGTTGTTTCTGCATGAGAGCCAGCTGTTCCTGATGCTCCTGGTACTGTTGTGCTGTGAAAACTGAAACACATGGACACCATTCATCAGTATGAAGCACAATCATTCCTGGAAATGAATCTTATACAGGAATAACCACATGTATATGGATGCTTCTGTTCTCTGTGTATCAACCATCTGTTACTACTGTTCAGTGCTGTGAAAATCTCGAGCCACCCTCATTTCCTCATATTCTGCTTCCAAAGATCCAGACTTTTTTGTATTTCCAATGTAGTCTTGAACAGTTTTTCAGGCTTCCTGAAGGCCTTACTAAGACACTCATTTTCAGTCCAGTCCCTGAACCTGAGCAGTTTCAGAGGAATGTTTATTTGTTTAAGACACACAGTGACCTACGTATTTATTCAAGCAGAACAGAGTCCTGAATAAGCTATGTCCTGAACCAGTAAATAAACCATTAAACAATTCCAGATGATCAGGTGGTGATCAGTATACTGGTGATGCTGAATGCTTGGAACTCCTTTATCTAGGCTCCTTGTATCTTTAGTCACATTGCGGTCTGTCGCAGTAAAACAGCTGTTCCTGTTTTTTTCTACCCAATAGGAGACATTTCAACAGGAATAAGATTGTAATTTTGCACCAACAAGGGAATTCAAAGCAAAGTATATATATATAAAAAATATTAAATAAATAAATAGGCTCAAGACTTGACAGTTTTGTAAGTATATTAAAACAACTATATATAATATAATCACACAGAAGACTAACTGCTGATCATTTTACTGAATAGATGACGAGCACAGTTCAGTCTTCAATTCAGTGTGCCGTTTACCTGCCACTAAGACCCAATAAACAAAAGACTCCTGTTCATCAGGCATGACATATAACCAGAGGACATAGCTAGAGCGCGCACTAAGCTAGCTGACAATTTGAACAGAGGAAAATTTTAAATTACACATATTAGTGAACTGTAGTGTTTATAACGAAAGTGAGAGCTTGACTGTCTACAATGAAATATGCAACAAAATGTCAATTCTATCATAATGACATAACTTTAAATGCTACTCCCATTATGCAATACTCCACACTTGCAGAAATAAGTATGCGCATGTTTTAGGCTTAATAAGAGGTCACCGAGTTTATGGATTGAAAGAACAGGATGTTTCATCTCAAATGAACACAAAGCCTTCAGGATCTGCTAAGGTAGTCCTTTCATTTTCATTTGTTAAGAGTTGTTTTTAATGAGGTTTCATTAAAAGTGACCAGCTTGGATGAGTCTGTGCTGCTGGAGGGACATGAGCCTACATGAACTTAATTTGCTCATTCTTTTTCATATCCTCCATTTCACTGATGCAAACTCATTAAGCCACAGCCACTTTAGATTTTCATCTATAGCTCCTATTGCGCACACACACCTAACACAAATACCCATTAAAAGAAAGCAGATTTAAAACTGGTTTTGCAAAAGTTACTCCAGATCACATGCAGTCCTCTACCTCACTCGCTAGTAGGACCTTACACACAAACAGTATAAAAAAGAGAAAACGTACAACGCCAGAGTTAGTTCAACGTGATTAGATGAGAGGCATTCTACGACTTTCGATACTTCGATAACAGGACTCTGATCGACTCGTTCAGCATGACTTGCCTGCAGTCCAGCAGTAAGCAGCTGCTGAAAATTCTTTGCATTCATCAAAAGTAACAATTCTGTCAAAGAGCTATAATGAATGCAGCACTGCTAGACCAGACCCAGTGTTTAGAAACTCAATCTCTTTCTCATTATTGTTCCAAAATCCAATCATAAAAATCAATCTGTCTTATTGTAATAACACACAAGGTTACCATACTCCACAAATACTAGCACTGACATACCCATTCCCAGTCTCTCATGGCACAGCACTCCTTTTCATGCATTACTGAACTATAACACTACTCATTCACTTAATATGAAAGCAGGACAAGTTGGAAACAAAAGCCAAATTTCAAACTACAGTACATGAGTTTTCACATTACAAGCTCAAAATTGATTAAATGTTACCCTCACTCACTCACCAGCTACAGGCGTTGCTGTAGTAGATCCTCCAGTTGGCGCGTTGGTGCCTAATCCTGCTGCAGCGACGGTGGTCTGGCTGATGCCCCTGCTGGTTAGTGTCCGTGGTTTAAAGTGTCTCCAGCGGGAGGCCTTAATGTTGCGGAGGATCTGCCTCAGATGCGGGGGAGAAGAGGAGGATGGAAAAGCGGGCAATGAGGAGGCTGGGGTGGAGGAGCTTTCAGGATATGGAGGAGAAGCAGCAGGCGACAACTCTTCTGCAGCCGAATCCAGACTGTGGAAAACGCTATCTAGATCCGAGCGGGCACGGTCCAGGAGAAGCCTGCGCATTAAGGTCCAGACATCAGACATTGTGACAAAAGCAGTAAAACATTTGTAGATTTTAGTTAAAAGAACTGTTAAAGAAAAGGTGCACTTAAGCCATGAGGTCACCTTAATAGTCTATAGCTTTGATCACACTGAAGGTAAAAGCGGCCCACACTTGATCCGTCATGTGACACGGACTTGTTTGTATGGCAAAAAAGCAACATTATGTGACTTTCAATTCTGGTTTGATGAACTGTCACACTGAAATTTGATAAAGGTCATCAAAGCCTCTGTGTAAACAGTCATGCTTCACTTATGTCAATCCAAGGCATCAAAAATGTTGCATATGTGGAAATAAACCCTTTATGGCAACTTCATCAAAATGCCTGTTTCTATGGTTACGCTTTGCATTTTTTTGTTTTGGAGGACTAGTGAGAAAAGTGCACGCACTGTAAACAAACAAGAACAGTGCTGTCTAATGGGAAAAAATAAACTAAACAGCTTTTTTCAAAATCAAGCAACACTTCAATGATATTTTAGGGAAAAGATATCAAGGCTGAGGGTGCTTCACACAGTCTTCAAGGCATAAAAAAAAGTTTAACAGTGTTATCGACTCCCACAATTAAAACTACAGTAATACCACTTTTTCAACTTTGTTGATCATGTCAGTTTGCCCAAGTTTGAAGTATAAAGAATTTTAAGTGGAAAGACTATGAAGTCTATTAATCTTGAGAGAAAAGTTGTGGTTGTTGGGTGAGACAAATAAAAGCCTTTTTTTTTTTTTAAAGGTAAATTATAATATGATATTTGGGCAGTATATCAAGCTTGGGCCACTTTTACCAATGGGCTGAATGTAGATAACTCAAGTCAAAAGTTGTAGCATCAAAGCATAACTAAAGAACTAAACTTCAGCCTCCAAAAGTGCCTTAGCTGAGTGACTACACTTAGACAATGAAAAATTGTGTGCATCTGATTTTTCAGTGAACCATTTCTGTAAGGCCTCAGTGCTGCTGTGTGCAATATTTACCTGCCCCCTCTTCCAACCCGCCGCCGCGCCAACCCAATGCAGCGGTGTGGTGTTGAAAGGCTAGTGAGAGTGTAACGAAACCGCTGGTCACATGATCCACCTTCAGCCTCGCTACACCATGGCCAGCTACCACTCTGATCCAACCAAGCCTTAATATTAAAGAAAAGGAGAATTACTTAATTATCAATGGAGAAAAATAGAAATATTTGTGAGTTGTATGAATGAAGAGGCAGAATAGGTTTGAAAATAAAGAGGCGTCTTAAGAGTGCTTGACTAGTACTTTTTCTAAACAATAACTTAAGAATCCATTCTAGACCAGAACTGCTGTAGGTAATTATGTGAACTGAAAAAAGAAATATCATCTAGAGGAAATAAAGGAAAGGATTCAAAGAAAGAGGGTAGCAAAAGATTGATAGGAAAGACATACAGCATGGTAAACACAGCCTGCTTTCCTCTTGAAGGCAAACTGTCCATCAGGGTCATTCTCCTCCTCAGCTTCCGATGACCCAGAATGTGTCTGTAGAGAGAAAAGCAGCTTATATGCTATTCAAAAAAAGTAATTCAATATCTCAAAAAACATGTCAGTGTTCATACAGAACAAAGCTCTCAGAGAGAATCATGTCCAGATACCATATATTCTTGACTGTGGACTCATCATTTTAACTACATTAAGAAGGAACATATAGGTCCAAATGCATCCTAAGCATATGCATATGTGAATACCTGTGAGAAAGGATCCTCATCAGAGCTGGGAAAGTCATACTGATTGAGGTCTTTGGGACTGAAGAGGGAAGAGCCAGACTGTTGGGGTGTAGAGAATGGCTGGATCTTCGGCTTCTTCTCATATTTTTTCTTTGGGTGGACCACCTCAGTCTTCTCCGGCTGAAAGAATAACAAGACGGCATTAGTGTCAAGCCCACTCTGCAAAGCACTTCTAGCTCTCTTCTACACACTTCTGATTTTCACTCACACTCTAAAAATGTAAAATAAATAAATAAAATTATACACACACACACACACACATATATATACACACACACACACATACATATATATATATACATACACACACATACATATATACACACACAAGCATTTCTAGCTTTCTTCCACACACATACATAAATTATATAAATTAAAAACATATTAAAAAGTAAAAACTGGCAGCAGTCACTGATATAAACAGGTTGTCCAGGAAGGTTTAATTGGGAGCATCAGGCAAACCCACACCTTAATCTTATAGTCCTTGAGCTCAATGTGGTCTGTGTGGCGGTACTGGCTGCTGCTGGGCAGGGGAATGATGGGAATCTTATAAATGGGCTTCGCCATGGCCAGTGCCTCTGTCATGATATCGGCGCCAAAATTGGGTACACCATTCCTGTAGACACACCAGAGAATGTGTTATCCCTTTCTGGAGGACTGCATGTAATTAGATCACATTTTTGGAGAAGACAAGACTGATTTGTTTATTTGCTATAAACCACTGTTAATGACCACCGTCTAAGTTCAGTGATTCCAAAATTTATTCCAGGGGTTGCATAATAAGGTGCTAAAACTGCACAGCCTAAAAAATGGAGACAAACCTAAAAGATGAACCCACTTTTCTAGAAATAAATAGTATTCAGCACAAAAAAAGCCATGCAGCGTAACATGGTAATCCTACAGTTCTGGTGCAACAGAGTATGAAAATATTTAATTGATCCTTTGCTGGAAAAACCAATTAAACAAAGTGGAGGCACAGTTGGTTAAAACTGTATGGACTTTACACCCTCTATACACATACATGCAGACACTATACAGCAGTAATTAACGGTCAATGCTACCAGTCGTAAAAATGTAAGAAGATACCCAAAGGTCAAAGCAAGACTTGATGGAATCAGCTGGTCTGTAACAATTAGGCTACTGGAAAAATTAATTGTCTGAATCACGTGGGAAATCCAGTGTACAAGCTTTGATTTTGTACCTCTTTTCCACTATCTCCAGTGTCAGGTGCAGCAGTTCTCTCTTGCTCTTCTCACGTTTCTTAATCATTTCCAGGATGGTGACTGCCCTGCTCAGATCTCTCCTCAGCTTCAGCATCTTCTCATACGATGCTTCGTCATTCTTACGGTTCTGTTGTAAGAAAATAATGAATCAGTTTATGTGATACTGAAGACTATGACGTTAATTGAAAGGCAGTCAAGGCAATTGCTATCTTTAGAACTGGCAAATCGTCTTTTCGAATTGACTTTACAAAAACTTCATACATCTAAAAGACTACATTAAAAGGATAAAAGGGCAACGCAAGCTTAAAACAAAAAAAAACAAAAAAAAATTGTTTATGGTATAAAATGTCACATTTTATACCTTAACATATACATAGTCCATAAACAGAATTGTGTCCTCAGTCGCTTACCTTCCTAGTTTGCATTTTCTCTGTCCTTCGTCTGAAGGCCACATAGGGGTCACTAGTGCTGGAACCATCACGCTTCTCCTGTTTGACCACTGGGGTGAGAGATATACTTTTACATGACTTCCTCTTCCTGCTCCAATACTCAAACACCTCTCGGATCAGCTCGTCATCTTCCTTCAGCAACAGCTTTGCTTCTTGCAAAGTCACTAGCTGTAGAATAAGAAAGCCATTTTTTATTTATATATGACTTTTAAAGCAGCCTGTCCTGAATTAAAGGGCTGTAAAAGTGATCATTTACAGATTAAAATATTTGATAATTACCCACATATTAGGGTATTTTCATTCATCATGGATAAATAGAAAAAAGTCATCCTGGCATAAATTAGGATATAATTAATGAGCTGTTTTTCTGTAAATAAATCAGCCTACATAAGCTATTAGTAAATGTTACACAAAGAAGTTAAAGAAGACTGCGTCAATCACTTAAACGAAGCACTTCTATATCAGCCTGTGAAACCATTTAAAAAAACACTCCTGTATAGACTTTTGTACGGCCTTTATACAAATGTAACCGTTACTATTATGTCTAAAAGTCAAACCCACAGATCTAAAAGCTCAACAGGGTGAACAATGGACCGAGAGCTTGACATTCCTAAAAATCATCTCCAATTAACTTTTAATTTCAGGCTTCACAGAGTCAAGTCTTAAGGGGTCAGTGTTTCTCACTGTGGGGGTCTGAACGATACCTGTTGGCCGCTGCCTTTCTCCAGCCGGTCGATCATCTGCTCAAATTGCAGCGCTCCCACCTCCACCTTCTTCTTCAGCCTGTTCACAAACGCCTCGTCTTCAGAGTCCAGGTCATAATCTGGCTGCTCTGCGTCAAGACTGAAAGCTGTGGAGCATTTACACAAGAAAAGGTCTTACACAATGAAACACACATACACAGTAGAATTTCATTTCAGGCTTTCATCTGAGACTTCTCTGGATGCTGGTTATGGTAGTTTCATTACAGCAGACCGAACCAGCAACACCAACAGGTCTCTACAGCTGCCCTCAATCAAGGACATTAACTGAGCATAAAGCCTAAATTACATCTAAATGTAAAATATGTACATTTTAATGCATCCCACTTGCGAAAATAAATGTGCAAAAACATGAATAAAGCAATATCAACAAGTCGAGGTTCATGACTTGGTGAGGTACAAGGGCATCAGTGGAGATTTGTGGCAGGAAAGATTAGTCTTTACTTTTTATTCTCCCTTAGAGACTTTGTTCCCCCGCACTTCTCTGAACTCACATCGAACGTGTGTGCGCGCGCTCAGACGCTCTTGACAAGACCCTTGTAGTTGCTATAACAGACACCCTAGAGGCTGCCAGACACACTTACACTAACAAATCAGACAAACCACTGACAAATGCACTCATATTAACCCTGTATAAGATTCCTCACAAAACATTAACTCAGAACCCAAAACTGTGCATTTCTGTTTATCTACAGACCAGGAAAAATACTTCGGCACTGGCGGTGACTGAGGACACTGCACAGGGGAAGCTCCTTGAAAACAAGCCAACAGCACAGTTCTGCATCTGCTCGAGTGTTTCCAAAGGTGAAGTGTTTCCACACACACACACACACCCCAACCATTTTCCATTTATAAATCAGACTGATAACCTCACCAGGAGAAATAGCACCTCATTTATTTTTCACAACAGGAAACCCTGGAAAAAAAAAAAAGAGTTTTAAGATGCACACTTACGATGCACACACATTTTCTCTTTCATTCATTCATTCATTCATATATTTATTTAATTCCATGTGCATATTTAGACATGCTCTTTGCAAGTTTGGGCAGATTAAGATTTGTTAAAAGCATAATTGTACTCTGTGTTTATGGAAGCTCATCACAACTTTAGGCTCTTTCTAAAACTCAACTTTTTCCACAAACACTGGCAAAAATGATGGAATCACCACACTTGGAGGATGTTCACCCAGTTTTTTAACTTCCGAGCAAGTAAGTTACGGCTTTGCCTCACAGCAAAAAGCGTTAAAGCTTTTCAGGAAAGTCACATGAACTCAAAACTGACAATGCATCCTGCAAAGCTGAGCCATAAAATGTGACCTGAGAAAGCTGGAACCAGCTTGATGGAGAATATTGTCAGTCATAATCATAAGAATCCAAACACTTTGATTCTGGAGGAAACTGCTTATGCTATGACTGCACAGACAAAGACAAAACCAATACAAAATACAGCGTAAGTCAAATAAAAGCAAAAATGAAACACTCGAAAATACTCTGCACTAAATCCACTATGGTATACACACAAGATGCTGTGGTCAGTAAGAGGACATAAATACTACAGATAAATAAATTACTGCTGAAGTTGTTTACTAATGAATACAAATGGTGGTTTGGAGTTGTTCTCTACACCAAGCCAGTTATTACACATAACAGTGATTTTAGTGATACTGCACATAAGACTACTGCATAAGTAGCAAGCAGGTTTTTGTATACTTTCATAATAATATTTAACTTTTCACTTTGTACATTAGCCATTCAAGTTGATATATAATAAAAGAGGCACATTGGTGTGTTCAGTGTGTTTACTGTGTTTTTTTTCCCCACAAGCAAGCACGTTCCGACTGCTACTAGAACTAATTTGTGAAGGCTTGTCATCTATGAAAAATTATGGATGTTAACTGCGGGGTGGGTGGGTTTTGAGAGCACTGAAACATAAAAGATTACATAATTCAAGCTGTCAGTTTTTGATCTGATGCTAATTAAACCACCATCAACATCTAATTTTAGTATGTAGATTACAACAAAATTGTATATGAAGTGTACTATACCTTTCCTGTAGTCCAAAATTTACATTAAGCTCTATACCACATTCAGGCAAAGTTGTACCACATTCAGGCACGTTGCTCAGTTCTCATTACAGGTGACCAGCACAGAATAGTAATTATAGACTACATTTACACAAAAATAAATCCTGATAAATCAGATATGCTTCATACAGATCATGACTGAAATTCATGCTTTGAAAACACCACCATGGCAATAAAATACAACTGTTCATTTGAAAATGCTGCTCATGGTACATTTCTTGTGTTCTTAAAAATCATAATTTGAGTTTACTATACAAACAGATTTTAAGGAAAATCCAAATAATTTCAAATTATAAGAACGCTCAAGTGAACCCATTCAAAGATACACCATATTAGAGCAGAAGTCCTAATGCAGCCAACATTCATGCCCTCCATCTAAGAGTATTCAATCACATATGAAGACACCTTCACAAGCAGAACACTTCAAGACCCACAAAGCCAAGAGGTGAAAGGCATCCAAAGGACCTGACGTGAAACCGCAACAAATGAACAGGTCTCCCCTCCATATACCTCAGTGAACCTGCTCCTACATTGACATTCAGGAGAAGCCCTTCTATTGCGGTGCTCACTAATAACTGTCCTCCTCCTTAATTAACATTCATGAGCGAGAGGCGCACAGACACACACTCGCACTGCAGACTCACGCTGTATGTGAATGAGCTGCTTTGGCATCCTGAAGTCCCCAGGGTAGAGGGAGTCGTAGTAAGAGATGTTGCTCTCTGCTTCGGGCACAGGGATCACCATGTTGTCCCTCTTCTCCCCGTAAACCTGCTGCGCTGAGATAGCCCGCTGGAGATGGTGTTCCTAAAGGAAACACAGACACATTCAGATTTACACTTATTCAAAAGTAAGGATGAAGTAGTACAAGATTTATAAACACCAGTGGGATTAATCAAGATGTGCACACAGTGAGAAGCTCAGACAACTCTAAGCTTACCGAAGCATTAAAAAAAACCTTAACATGAACAAATTTTGAATTGTTTGAAGCATTTAAAAAAAAATACAAAAAACAAGCGATCATAACATATGCACCTTTTCAGTAGTCAAAATTTGACAGGCATGGATAATCCTCACCACGATGGCTATATTTTCAAGGGTGGCATCTCCAGACAGTTGCCCAACATGTAACATGCTACACACAAACTTATCTTAAGACAGGAATAAACCAAATTGTACAAGTTTAGCTTTACAAACACATCACTGACTAAACAAATCATGGCAACCAATAAAACCTGCCCAGAAGCCTACTTTAATGTCTAGGGTGGGAAAAGGCTACAGTTGCTATCAGAGCGCCTGTAATAGTTTTTAAATTAAAAAAAACAAATATTCATCATTGTATGATAAAGAATAAAGGACCAATTTAATGGGTAAATAATGGTAAGAGTACTCAAACTTCTGTCAGTATCACTGTGTTGTCACTTACACTGTACATGCCAAACCTGAAAGACAAATTCTAATTTTTTCCACTTCATGCACAATAATCCACAATCCTTGGCCTTTTACAGCCCTTCAGAGTCTGGGCTTAGAAAAAACAGAACCAGTTGCATTCATCTTTATCATGAATCAAGTCAAAAGTCTTTTAGCTTCAACAAATATGAGTGTAACCTGATAGCAGAGTTGCTAAGAACCTCCCAATATTAGTCATAATAAATCAAAAGGGTTTATCATATGAAGGTTTCAAAATTATAACCTACTACATGCAAGACATTGAAATTCATGGGTAAGAATATCTACTTCTCCTTGTACTACCTTAAAAACTTTAAACAATTCTGCAGTAAGATCTTCATTTCCAGTTTGATTTTGAATCAACAAGAATTTGAAATGAAACTAAATTTATCTTCAGTTCAGAGACTAAAGCTGCCTTTCCAAAATCCCCAGTCAAATACACAAATCAGACATACACCAACTCCATGCGAATGTATCAAGTGCAATTACAACCAAAATGTTCTTGGACGAAAGTCCTACTCAGCGAGAGTAAGAAATTCACTGCTGAAACTCAAAAAGCACAAGCAGCTAATTTATCACGCTCATAAATCAACAGCTCTCGGCGTTTGACTATGACATTCACAACATACCTTTACACAACATGCAATATTACACTGCTACCTACCAACGGCCCTTTTACATTTACTTGAAACTCCACTGAGAAGTTAGATGACCTGGACAGCATTAGTTCATTAAGCCATGGTCAGGAATTTAATTTTCATGTCAACCCTGGCACATTTAGTGCAGACTAGAACCAGTGTCCAGTTTTAGATCTGCTGCCAATGACCCTAATAAACTCCTGTGAGGACTGTGAATGAAGAGTTCAAATAAGGGTCACAACACGATAAACATAACAGAAGATGATTTGTGGGGGATCCCTCTGGGTGGGCAGAGTTTTCTACTTGTTCACTGTGGTCCTGCAACAAGCCTTTATATTTGCACTGCCATTATATTTAATTTTGAACTTAATATTCACACTATTTTTTCCATACTCAAAACACCTTGCCCACACAGTTCTCTTTCGCACAAACAAGAACACGCGAATAACTGGCTTGTGACTCAAGGCTGAACCTTTAGCAGAATTCCCTTACATAAGGAAGCAATTAGCAGAGACCTGGAGCAAACTTCTTACAGCCAAACACTCCCATCACCAACCCTGCAGCCACTCAGCCTAACACATTACAGATTGGGGCAGAGGAGAGAGAAGGGAAAGAGAGAGAAGAGAAAGACAGGGGACAGAGAGAGGGGAGAGGGAGAGAGATAGACGTGAGAGAAACGGAGATCAGAGAGAGGGGGAAAAGAGTGGGAAGGGGAAAACAGTAAGGAGAGAGACAGAGGGGAAAGAACAGGAGAGATAGAGAGGGGACAGAAAGAGAGGGGTAAGCGGGACATTTATGAACAGTCATGAATGTCTAAAAGTCGATTAGGAGTGTTGATGTAACACTACTGTTGTAGGTATAGCAGAATAAAAGACAACACTGTTAAATTTCAGATCAAAGGCGAAATAAGCAACTGTTTGACCCAGGACAGTAACATACATACACACAATCAAAAGAATATATATATACATACACACATATATATACATATACACGTACAGACATATAATGTGTGTGTGTATATATATACACATACACATATATATACACATACACATATATATACACACATACATTATATATATATACATACATACACACACACATACATATATATATACACACACACACACATACATATATATATATATATATATACACACATATACATACATATATACACATACACATATATATACACATGCATATTATATACACATACATATATATGTATATATATAAAGAAAATAAAATACACACGCAAACACCCCAGTACACCCCTCTCCTCCATGCTCTCATTCACTGAGACATTTCCTATAACAAACGACAGGTGTGCTTCACAAAAACAAACTAAAACCAATGACTAATTGAGATTCGAGGTGTCATGATAAAGCGTGAACTTCTGTTACTGGTATTAGCAACTGCAACAAGGTGTTAAACAGTTTATTATTGCTCCAGAAATTCATTTCAGTGAACTCAATTTTTTATTAAAAAGGTAACTATTCATGAGAAAACTGCTCATGATGTAAAGGAACACAGGGAACTCAGAATGTGCTGATCAGCTGACTGTCTCGGCAGCTCCGCAGGTGACATCCGTCTGCTGAGCTGCTAGTAAATGCTGACTAAAGCAAACTGTGGCCAAATGTTTACACTGTCTCTGCGTTCCAGCTGGGAACCGGGGAGAAGCAGGTCAAATCCTACTGGAGAACTTCCATGACCTCTAGCCCAGACTAGCCTGAGGATCTCCAGAAGATATTTAGGCTACTACAAGATAGAATATGAGAAAGACAGAACACTATCAAATATTAAAACACCTGTTTAATCCACAAAACTATTTAAAAGATTTGTTTGAGGGTTTCCGAGTAAACACCTTGATTCTCATGATTTCAGCAAAATGCATAATCACTAATAAAATGCTAACGTTTTAGTTACATTTCACTTACTACACAGAAGTCCATATACTTATATTTACTCTTTTAGGAAGCGGCGCATCCTTAAGCGGCCAATTTAAATTCTCTTTCTGGACATGAGTAAATTTCTCAGCAATTCTAAGGCCATATCTGTCAGCACCCCCACCTCTGTTTGCAATGCTGTGTATATCTCCCTGAAACTTTAACCAGCCAGACCAGAGCAAGAACCAAAACCCCACAATTTCACTATAAAGCAGCAGGATTTGATGCGTAAACAGTAGGGCTGGGTACTGACCAAACTACGTCACTACGTCAGCACCAATACATGTTAAATCAACCAGGACGCAAACAGTGCTCTAGGTTATATTTGTAATGGGAAACAAAGCAGGCCATGGCAACGCATCTAGCATGAGGAAACACCTGGCCAAAGAAAATACATCTAAAATAGACACTTACATTTACAACATTTATCAGACGTTTTTATCCAAAGTGACTTCCATTCCCTAACTACAGGGGACAGTCTCCCTGGAGCAACTTTGGGTTAAGGGTCTTGCTCAGGAACCCAGTGGTGGAATACTGAAGGTACAATTTGAACCCATGACCTCTTGGTCCAGAGGCAAGTATCCTACCCACTAGGCCCACGACCACACTTCACACTTAAAAGCTGACGCTCACAACGTTGGCAGCACGTCTGCATCCAGAAGCAAAGGAGTTGAAATCTATATGGAAGATAAATCTAAGTGAGGCATTGACAACTTTACTGACAATTTCAGAAAATTGACAGGCCTTTTCTTCATTGCTGGCTGACATTAACTTTGAATTTTATGAAATGCTTGTTTACCATTCACAAACAGTAACGTCATGTCCTAAACCTTTGTATGAAAGCAGTACTGTTTACTAGATATTACGATATGCAAACAGTATGATCGTGATAGACAACTGCAGACAGTGACCAAGGTCAATAATGCTTCTATTTAACTTAACTAGAGAGGAGTACCGGTGTTGTGTCGATACATGCTACCCATCGAGACGCGCTACTGAGCCTTTCTGCGCACGTGCAGCTCCACAGTCTTGGGATTCATTACCAGGCACATAAATCTGTGCTACCTTGCATTAAGGACACTGGTTTACGCCAGGAATTTATTTTTTAAAAGCTCGGGGCATATGAGCATATGAACGATTTACTACTTGTCCCCAATTGTCAAGCTCAGGTTTATATATTATTTATATTGCACATTATCATACACAAAATGTCAATGTGCTTTACAGAAATAGGAAACAAAAAATTAAATTAAACAAAATGACAGAAGAAATAAAAGAAAAAAAATACTGAAAAACTGAATGTGCAACAGAAGTGCAAATGCTTAAAAGAGGAAGAGAATAGTGCAGTTTTCAGCAGCTTTTTAAAGTGACAGTTGGTGCAGATCTGATACCGATGGGCAGTTTGTTCCAGCAGCGAGAAAAATCTTGGAAATGTTAATTTGTTTAGCATTTAATGTTGTCCGCTTAAGTTAAAAAGAACGGAGATTAATATTATTTAAACATAATATTCTTGTATGGTAGTGTTTTATGAACAAGAATGCAGGAATACATGACTGACAATTCGTGCGTCAGTAATTTTATTTTTTTTAATTTTTTTGGGAAAAAGCAGCATAAATCAAAACACCAGAAAACGTACCACCGGGTACTGAATTCCAGGTACTGGTACAGATACTGTTTTAAATGAGAATGGAACCCAGTCTTAATATTATATGTAACAGCATAACTTTGAGATGAGTATGAGGAAAGCAAAATGATGACTTAAGGTGAAAAGGCAGTTACTTCAAAACAAACCATAACTTTCTCTAAACTTTGTCAAACTGGTGAATGTAAACAAATCCAATCACATTCAACTACTGCACGTGGTTCCTGCAGAGCTAGAAACACCTGAAAGCACAAAGGAAATACTATTATCTTACAAAGCAGTTTCTATTTACATCAAGCAGATCTTTAAAAGAAAAGAAAAAAAAAAGAAGCAGCAGGTCAAAAAGGTTCACGCTGACATCAGACATCTGTCAGACTAATAACTGTATGTAGCATTCTTCAGCTCGACATATAAAGAACTGATGTTCAGGAAAAGAGAGAAGACTTCTCATGTCAAATCTAGCAGAGAAAAAGTAAGATGAAAAGAGGAAAGAAAAACAAAATCTGCTTTCCTTCAACCTGGAACCCTCACACGGCAATTGTACCTGTAACATCATGAAAGTGTTTCTTAAACCTTTCCGATTAAACACAGGTCTGCCCGGTAGACAACCTCAAAGACCCGAGAGACGCTTTTTAATACATCTAAATTTACATTTCAGCCAAAAAAAAAGAAAAAGAAAAAGAATGAATGAATAAATATCAGAGCTGCATGATATATCGTCTGTTTATCACTCTTGCAATATCAGTCTCTACAATACTGATACCTGATATGCAAAGGAAGCTCTAACCAATCAGTGTTCCTGACATGATCAATCACAACTCAAGGTAAGTCTTAATGCAATCAATGTTAAATGTGTTGGCGACTCGACGCATGAGTAGGCGGAGCTAAACTGCTGCAACTAGAAAAAGGTGTTAAATGTCAGTTTTGTGACATGACAAATTCTGATCTCACAACGGGCTGTTCTTGTAGCTTATTTTCCACGTATGTACTGTAATGATGGCTCGAATGAATTTACCATGCAAAACAATATTTACAGATGTTAAGCATTTTTAAAGTGATGACATACATTCACAAACTTCTATATTTATATTTTTGTATTATATACTGTACAACTTGACACTGTTGTGTTGAATAGCTTTTATTCCATTGTTATGCAGTTTCTACTTTCTTCTCTTGTTCTGTCCACTTTGCTGTTGCAACAATGCAAATTTCCAACTTCTGAGATTTTAAAGGGTTTTATCATCTTATATGGGCCCTTGAACAACATGAAATGTGTCACAATATAAAAATGCAGCAGTAAAAATCACAACACTGATATGCCGTCCATATCATGCAGCTCTAAATGTTTTATAGTCATTTTGCCATTTGAGTGTGCACACCTGGAGACAGCATTCATCACCACCTTTTGATTGACAGCTCCTGCATCCAACCTAGGAACCCTGTTTTGTTTCAGACATGGTGCTGCTGATCATACTAACCCAAACTTACATGTACGAGTCATGGAGGACAAAGACAAATAAACTAGAGATGAGCTCTCAAGATAAAACTATATTCAAACAGAACAGGCCTAAATAAATCCAACAACCAAAAAAAAAAAAAAACGATTTAGTTTAAGCTCAGCAGACCATTACAAAACTAAGACACTCCCGCTGATTTATCATTCAAGTTCACATAATAACCACAGGTTTCACTGAACAATGCTAAATACAGAGTGAGGTTAGTAAGACAAGCCTATATGTTTTACAATGTTCAAAGTCTTAAACCCTCTGGGAAAGTTCAGCACTGATAACCTGATGCTGCTGATGCTAAACATGGGGAAACACACGCACTAATGGAAGTAGAGTCCACACAAACCAGTTATTTAAAATGTTCAGAAAATGAAATCGAACATCTGCCACAACTTCATGATTAATGTATTTCTTTTAATGACTGGAATTTTTTTAATATTACAGGCCGTGGAGACCATGAGGAAAAAGAACCCAGGAAAGAAAAGTTCACTACAGACCGACAAAAATCAAAGCCATCGGTTCAATCATTATTTAGAACTGAGCTGAGTGACAGTGACCATAACCTTAGTCTTGCAGCGACAAGCTGTGCCTGCAAAACTCTGCTGTACCCTGTTGATTTACACACGCGCACACAGCATTGATCTCAATTCATAAATATGCAATTAGGTACTTTAACTCAAAGCTGTTATCGCAGCACCAAATTGTTATTCTAATTAATGTATAATAGCGAAGCCTAATTCCAAAAAAGGTGGTAAAAGGGCAATACAACAATATTTAAATACTCCAGAGGTAACTTTAAGCATCTCCCAGTCCATAAACAGTTTCCTGGACCTTTAAAACTGATTAATAAACCAAAGTCCTCAAAAATCCACATGACCACCTCAAACACCATGTGAATAAATTTGGTGGGGGGGGCACCCCGAGGTACCCTTGAGCACAGGCACTGTCTCCACACACTGTCCCCCAGGTGCCCCCCATTGGTGGCTGCCCACTGCTTCACTTGGTGAATGGGTTAAATGTAGAGAAAGACTGCGTGCTGTGCTGTGCAGTGCTGTGGTGTAGTGTACTTTAAACTGAATGACAGGCCCTGCAGTCAGGGGCGTGTCTGTGGTCATAGTAAACAACATGTGATCAAGTCGTGTTGCAACTTTTCACTTTGACTCAACTGACAGATCACTGAGTGGTGGGGCCAGAATCAGTGGGGAAAAATCATTAATAAACTAAACCATCTCCCTTTGAACATCCTGTTTTCCAGAGTTCAAAGCATTACGCAAGCAGTCAACTGGTATCATAATGTAACGGCCCACTTCCTCATTTTCATTCAAAAGCCCCTGACAGTAAAGAACACAGGCTGCTCATGAAACATGGTGCCAAAGTGCTGGTCTGGACTGGGAAGTGCAAGATTTTGTCTCTTTATGTAAAGACAGCATCTGCCATGCAGCACAGTCTACAATCCAACACTGTTAAAAAGCAGGAATCTTTGAAATCTTCAAAACTATGTAGAATTACAGCTTTTTTGTTTGAACAGGCCTGTTCTGACAATCTGTCAAATGTGCACCCAAATGTGCACTACATGGGTTCAACTGTAACGCATAGCAGGGAATCCCTGATCCCAGTGAAGAGTACTGGCATTATTAAGCCTAATTTTATGTTTCCTTTTTTTTTTTTAACATCTCCGCTGTAGAAGTTAAATAAAAAGCCAATTAGAACAATCTGCAGTGATAAAGAAAGTTCTTGTAGTTTGGACCAGATTTTAAAGTGGAAAACAATTGTAGCTTCAGGTCATATTTTGACAGGAGGTTTAAACTGTACTGAATTATGACCTAATTTATATTGAAGTTATCACTGTCCTCTAGTTATATTACAGTAAGAACATAATCTAATAGACGTTTAAAATTAAGCAGTTTCATACTGACAATGATTTACCAATTTTCACCCTTATTAACCCAGTCATGTACCACACGTCTCTCCAGGTTGGATAAATAATGCTTATCGATCAGTCTCCACTGCATATAACAACACACCTCAATTCCTTCCAACAGAAGAAGTTCAAAACTAACACAGCCCCTTCAACTAACCCTGCTTATCCGGCCACATGTTAACGGAATAAGGAGTGATACTGTTGCAAAATACAAGTATGGAGGGCAGGTGTCCTCCAGACCTGGAGCTGTGAAGCTCAGGTTCAAATACACTGAAAGGGTCAGCTGGGACTGAGACAGTTCTTGAAATCATAACACTCTGTGGACAGAAACGGAATTCTACAGGCTCAGCCCGGTCAACAACTTGTCTAGTTTTAACAGATTTCAGCACTCTGAACTCTCCTCCGGTTTTCACACTGTCCTGAAACTTGAGTCCACAAATTGTACATCACTTTGGGGAAAAAAGCATCTGCCAGATTAAGATAATGCAGTTCCAGTCCAGTGCAGTAAGCAAGCCAATTACCACCAGTTCTCCAATTAAACAATTAGTCTTAAGTTATAACGACATACAAGAAGTTTAGATGCAACACTTATAACCTGCCCAAAACCTACTTTTTTAAAAGGAACAGAACTGAGAAGTGTGAACAGCTTCACCACAGAACAGAAGTGCCTACACAAATCAGCATTCCGATCCTGTGCAGGTGCTTGGCTGTGTGGAATACAGGCAGAGCTCATGTCTACTGAGAGCAAGTTTCGCTGTACAGGTTTACAGTCTAAAGTTCTGCTAAAACGCTTCTGCTGATTTTAGGGCTGAGAATACCAAACATGAGAACCCTGATCACAACAAGCAATGAAGCCAAGCGGGGCCCAGATGCTCCAGCGTGGTCTTTTTGATCAGCTAGATTACTCCCACACTCACGCACACCTTCCCAACGAAGCTGCTTGGTCTGCAGAATCTTCCTTGAACTTTACATTCCACCTTTAATGCTGCAATAGTTTCATGCAGCTGCCACAGTTTAAGTTGAGCTGAACAACTGAATGAGAAGCTGAAGACTTCCGTTTTACTGTATTATCCCCAAAATGGGATCCAAGTCATAAAAGTGCCTCATTCTAGCACAACTGCCCCCAATCTTTTTTGCGCAGCAGACCAGTTTCATGCAATATCATTTTCATACAGACCAGGGGGTGCATAACAAAACACGACACAAGTATTATACTTGATAGTTACATATAATGTAATTGCAATTACATGGACAAGAATGTGTTTTTAATGTTGGGTATATATGTTTTTCAATTAGGTAAATGTAATGTAGGAACAATGTAAACAAAATTAAAAATATATGTTTTCTAGTATTCTTTCTGCATGGCCGGGTACAAAGCAACCCACGGCCTGGTATGGGACCTCGGCCCGATGGCTGGGGGCCCCTGTTTTAGCACACCAACCTGAGGTACTGAAGTGTAAAAGCATAAAGCATTACTGTTTTTAACACAACTGGCTCTTACAAGGTACTGACAAAAGAGGCCAAACAGGTTACATTTATAAATTCTGGTCAGCCTGGCTTACTCCTGGGAGGTGTTTCTGCTAGGCAGCAGTTCAGGACCGTCTGACTGGGATGGTCAGTTAGATCTTTTACACTCTGGACTTAGAATTGAAGTGGACCCTTATAGTAATGCATGAACACCAGACCAAGTGAAGCAATGGGCTGCCACTAAGTCAAGGGGCACCAGGGGTGCAGTGTGTGGGGATAGTATCTTGCTCAAGGATAACTCAGTGGTGCCAGTAGCAGTTCTGGGATTTAAACCAACAACCTTCTCATTGCATGGGGCAACTCCCTAATCACTAGGTCACCGGCTGCTCTGATTATTATTATTAGTCCAAGCAGGTTAAAACTCATGCTCTGCTCTGTTTTGATCAGAAAGGTGTCTCTATCCGTGGGTACTGTTTTAAGCCTGTGCACCTCCTGCCGGCGAAAACGGGACACTGCAGCGCCGCAGCCCTGAGACCACAAAATGGCGTCTCGGCTCTGGTCACGTGACTCCTTTGTGTTTTTAACCTCGATTATCATCCGAACGGGGCGTAACAACCCGAATATTCCTCTCGAAATAAAAACATAAGGACTCCGTGACACAGCTAAGGACGGAACATTTGAGGTGGGGCGTGCAGGAGACCCGTTTTCACCGTGAGGAACGGGGTTGTGGAACGGAGCGACCGCCATTTTGTGCGAGCCTGCGCAGCGACGCTCTGCTCCCGAAAAAAAACAAACTTTACCACGCGCGGAGAGCCACCCGGGACACGCAGGAACGTACCGATTCCTCCTCTTTCTCCATGCCCGTGGGCATCTGCGGCACGGCGCGGTTGATGGAGGCATATTCGTGCAGGTCGGGCAGGTCCTCGCAGCGGTGCACGGGCAGGGGCTTGGCGGCGTCCAGCGCGCGCGCCCGGAACGACAGCTTACTCATCCTGCAGGGTCTCTCTCTCACTGTCCTCCTCTCTCAGGGTCTCTCCTCTCCTTTCTCTCTCTCTCTGCCCGGGGGCCCGGCCCGGCCCGCCGCTCATCCAGCGCTCCGCGGCCGGGGGAGGGGGGCTCAGGGGGGGGGCTCCGTGTGCTCGGCCGCTCAGAGCCGCTCCGCTCCCAGCGCCATGCACAACATGGCGGACATTAAAAACACTCTACTCACACACCTCCCCCTCCCCCTCATACTCTATCACACACTAACAAACACACTCATATATATGCACACATACACCAGGCCATTCGCACTACGGACAGAGCGCATGCGCAAACGGAGGGGTGGGGGAGAGGGAGGAGCAACACACTGTCAGTCACTCGCCTGTCCCTCCTCTCTCTCACACAAATCCACTTCTCTCACACACACACACACACACACACACACACACACACACACACACACTACTGCACCACTCTTCCCTTAGTGGGCACGGTCACAGTTGAACCGGACCCTACTTCACCACGCAGGGACATCTGAATTAAAAAAAGTTACACACACGTGATACCTTGCTCAAGGGTGCAGGACTGCTTAGTGGTGCCACTGGCAGTCCTGGGATTTAAACCCAAGACCCTCTGAACACAAGGACAGCTCCCTAACCACCAGCTGACACAGTACAGACATACAGGGTGCAGACAGTAAAATATTCAGTAATTTACTATTACTGAAATGCATTTTGTAATATATTTAGAGTTTGTACCACAATATTAGTTTGTCCTTTAGACTTTAAGAAAAAAAAATTGTTCAAGACTGCTGGCGGCACTGAGGTTCCCTTGAGCAAGGTGCCGTCCCCACACACTGCTCCCCGGGCGCTGTGTTCCTGGCTGCATGCTGCTTCACTTGGTGAGTGGGTTAAATACAGAGGAAGAATTTCACACTGTGTACTGTGGTGTGTTCACGTATCACAGAATGGTCACTTTACTTCACTCATGTCATTTTAAACCAGAATAATCTCCTTTTTCTCTTGTTTGGGGGCTGTAGTAAATTATGTATAGGCAGACATTAGTAATAAAATCTTATTAATCCCAGAGGAAATTGCTTAGTGAAGGGTTATTAGTTCTATTGGTGTCTCTGATCTGATCTGCTCAGGGCCGGTGTGTCTGCAGGCAGGCGCTCAACTGATTGATTGATGAGTTTGATAACTAATATTTGCTCCAGTTCTGATTGACTGAAACCTGTTTGTGACGAGGGGCTGTAAGCAGTATTTGGCTTGTGTTGGGAAACCCCGCCCTCTTCTGGCAGTACTTGGGAACTACAGTGAAAGTGTCAGCAGTGTGAAGATTATTATTCTACCCAACATAAAACACAATCAGTTCAACACTATATGGACAAAAGTATTGGGACACAAAGTTGGAAGCATGTCATTATCCGAAATGTCTTGGTGTGTGTGATTTTATACACCTATGGCAATGGGTATGACTGAAACATCTGAATTCAATAATTAAGAGGTGTGTCCCAATACTTCTGCCTATATAGTTTACCTCCATATTCCATTAACCTGTTTTCAGTAGAAACTACTCCAGAATCTCCAGATCTTGCACAGATGTGAGCCAGGACATATTCCACATATGTTCCCCTCAACATGACTTGTTAAAAGACAGTAGTATGACCGGTAGCATATCCATTTTTCTGATTTTTGTTTTGGAGAAAATAGTCCTAATGCAAAATGCCTGAAAATTAATGCACGTAATCTTCATTTGTAGTACATCATTTGGCCACCCTTCATTAAATTCCAGCCTAAATATCAAGAAATTGTCTTGCTCATGTCTTCTCTTAGGATTAGGGTTTTAATTTCTTCAAAACAAAAGAAGAAGTAACTCGCACAAGAATTAGTCCACATCTGAGATGTTTCTCTACCATTTGCTCAGAACCATGAAGCAGTAGGTACAGGACCTCAGCAAGACCCTCTTTTTTCAGGTATGGTCTTACCTCAGCATATTACAAAAATCCAAACCATAAAAGAACTCACCTTTAAACCTCAGTGCCATATTGTTTCCAGAGGTTTGTCTGGTTAATGTGATATTCAGATTATCCAGTGAAGCCCAACAGACCTACAAAGTGAATAGAAAGTGTTTTCAGTGCTGGAAGCTACACAATGACAAAATACATAAATTGGCAATAAATCTGAAAAAAAAAACAAAAAAACAAAAACTAATCCGACTTGTTACTGGTTCAGTACAGTCCAGCAGCTTAATTCCTGAGAGATGCGTTCAACAGCCAGCTCTTAATTACTACCCTGCATTTTAGTCTCTGAGAGATTACTGCACTTGATCATACACAATAACTTACAAACTGCACCAACAGAAATTAAGTCTGAACTTGGAATAAATTAATCTATAAATACTAAGAATTACATTTGCACAGCAATAAAATCTGACTTCATTTTTTAACAGTTGAACCATTTCTTTCAACTTAGATTAAATACTGTTCAGAGATAACATTTAACTCTGCAGCTGATGTGGTTTAAATTTCTAAAACATACCATCACATTGTCAAGGCACACAATCTTTCTAAAATATATTGTAATATATGGAGAGTTTGACCACAACTGAAAGCAAAAAGAAAAATCTAACTCATACATGCTCTCTGTAAATGCAGCCATGCATGTTTATATAGTTGATTAAAATAAAAATCAATTCATCATATTGCCGGGGTTGTGCTGAAAAATGAACAATATAAGACACTTAATTTTGGACGTTTCTAAAGTGTTTATATTTTAGTTTTACCATAGTGATGCAATAAACAGGCAGATATGCTGCAGGGTTTAAGGTTTAATAAAAAATATACATTAACAGTCAAAGACATACTAAATATCCCCATAACATGTTTATTGTTTAACCAGGCCCATGCATGGCAGATACTAGACTACACAAGACTACTCTAGTAATAGTCACACTTTAGGTTTGAGTATTTATGAGGAATTTACTATAAAGCAACAACATATACATAAAAATAAACTTGCTTAGATGTCATATGCACCAAATTTCTGTGTTAAAGGCAGATAATTCTGTAATAAACAGATTGGTGCATATTTAAGTCAGCATTTGTACTTAAAATATTGGAATTACAATATTACACACAGGTTTTAAGCAGTTATTCTTAGGACTGGCTAAACCCCTGACACTGACCCTTTATGTCTTCGATAGCTTTGTGGATGATTAATTGTACTTGAACTTCCAAGCAGTCATGGCAATCGCAGGTCAACATTTTAATCTGATTTTCTAATCCATGTTCAACACTGAGTGGGGCAACTTCAATCAGTTAAAAATAAAACCTACATCAGGGGTGTCAAGCGCCGATCCTGGAGGGCCGGTGTCCAGCACAGTTTGATGGTTCTCCTCCTCAAACACATTCACTAAACCTGACAATTAACTGGTGAGGTGAACCACGTGTTTCTGAGCAGGGAAATCATCTAAACGTGCTGGACCACGGCCCTCCAGGACTGGAGTTCAACACACCTGACCCACATCACCCAAATCTTGGTTAGCTTGACTTTCCCTTACCAAAAAAAGGGGTGGACTATGTGTTTGGTAGGAGTCTAATATCCAAATAACATCTTAAATGAACATTTCAAAAGTAATTGGAGAATAAAAGTGATCTAGATCTGGATCTAGGGTGTAAAATAGGCAAGTGCTTATATTGTTACTGTGAGACAGAAACCAGTGTGATCCATGGAGCTGTGAACATTTCCAGACTTGAGCTGGGTCCTAAATAGGTTGCTAATTTCAGCACGGCAGAAGAGCCTGACACCAAGAACAGCCTGTATCAGGCTTTACCTCGACTGAGCAGCTCACTGAAAATGAACACAGTCAGAGCGACGGGACCACAGGCCGAGCTGGGGCCACAGTTTCACCAAAACTGTGAATAACTTTATGGTGCAAGTCTCTAGGTATATTTAAATGTTTCAACGCAATATATAAACAATACTAACAGTAATAATATTAATAACAGAACCTCAAAACGGCTGATTTTATAAGAAAAAACATTCTGAATTTTAACCAACATTAATGTAGAGGTTTTATGTCTGTTTGGAACATTTCTATTGGACCCTCCATCATGAAATGCTCACAATGTAATGAAATGCAACTGGGGTTTTGTTTACTGCAGTATTTTAGCAAGCTGTGAAACTGTTGGCTCTTACTTTTAGTAGTAGTTTATGATTCAAATAATTCATAAACTGTTTAATACATTAGTGTCTTGATTTCATACCTTTTCATACACAAATATTTCCATTTCCAGTTTATTAGTGAATTTAGCTTAAAAGTACCATCTGTTTCAGTCATGAGGCCTTTTTCTTGTTTTGTTACATCTCAAAAAGAGAGAAGGTTCAGTACTAGAAAGATAGCAAATCAGTTCTGGAAAAATAACATTCAAGTCGTAAATAAAGTGATAGTTCAAATTGATAATATAAATAAATAGTTTGTTACTTATTTAATAACACTAACATTAACAAAACGTAAGCAATTGACACCTACTGCTTCATCTCTGGATGGGTAAGCAAGACGCATTTACAGAATTAAAATAAAAAATTTTAAAAAATAATTTATATATATATATATATATATATATATATTTATATTTATATTTATATATATATATATATTTATAACATCCAAACACATGTCCTCCCTCTTGTATTTTGGAGTTTTTTTGTTTTTTGTTTTTTTTGGGGGTTGTGGGGCATCTTCCACGTTACACAGGAATACATAGATTCATACGTGAATCTTGCAGACTTCACCAACCTTTGTCCCAGAAATCTACAGAAATCTTTAGGAAACTTTAGTGAAGTCTCTTTTGCATTTGGCCAAAAAATACTTGAGCTTTTGACTGTCTGAATTCTTAAATAACGAGGACTCTGTATAAATGGAGCAGGATCACTACTTCAGAAATGGCGTTCTACTCTGGTTTGAATTACAGTCTGCCCTACCACACCATATTCATTGTTTTATTTCAGATCCAGTATCCTGGAGTGCACAGCAAAAAAGTGTACACACACACACACACACACACACACACACACACACAAAATCGTGATCACTGACAGACTACACTGTAGGTATTCCTCAAAGGCTGCATGTGGGTGAAAATCAACCATCCCTCACAACCATCCCCCCTTCCTCCCCTTGGCTAAGTCCAAGGTCCCGTCCGTCAGATGTAATAAAGTGCACTTGTTTACAAAAAGACGTGAAACTATGACCTCGCCTCTGAAAGCCACGGGGACAGCAACAGAAGAAGAAGTTTGCAGGCTGGTTTCCATGGCAACCGCGCATCTTATTTTAAGCCCTTTTGAAAGGCTGGCCTACGAGCCCGTCCTTGAAGGTTGCATAAGCGAATTACTCATAAAGGGCTTTCCTGTGGCAAGGCGCTCCACTGCCTTAACATCCGGGGAGTGGGGGACTAAGGCAGGGGGTGGGGGTTTGACCGCCAAAATGCAAACACATTATGTGGATCCCTCCACCGCCGCCGCCTACTCTCTGCGTGTTTGAGTGGGCCTGAATCTGATTCACAAAACATCTCTCCCACGGTACAGTAAAGTGATTCGTCACGTGCCGATCTGTCCTCCAACACCATCCATGAAAGCCCAGAGAAACGTCCGCATGTTTTTAAAACCCAGGAACACGTTAAGTGCTTCAAAAGTGCCTGGCGCCTCGAGTCCCTTGGGATTCTTGTCTAAATTCCGCTAATTTCTTCGAGATACAGAAAATGCTTGTAGGGCAGTTTAAATAAGAGAAGGAGAGAAAGAGAGATAGAGCGAGGACGCATTTGTGAATAAGAGACTGAAACATGTCTCTGCCTCGTCTTATCTCTGTAGTCCATAAGCCTCCTTTCCACATTCCCTAAACCGCGTTAACCCGCAGATCCGCTTTCCGCTTCCTCTCCGCTGCGATGCCGCTTCCGTCTTTAGGCGTGCTGGAGCGGGTGTCGGAGGGAAGAAGCCGTAACAGAAAGACTCGCTTCGTTGCGATGCCGCTAATTCACTCTTTTATGCGATAAGCACTTGAACGCCAGCCCGGTGCGCTTATCGGAGCAGTGTAATCTCAGTGCGGGGAGAAGGAGCGCCCTTGCTCTGCTGATGCGACTTCCTCCAGTGATTTGACATTCATTTAAAAAGAGAGAGAATAGGGCTGCTGTGATTGTTTGGTTTTTTTTTGGTAAGGGATTGACGGCTAAGTGGAGAACGTTGTGGGACTTTTGCGCCAATAATGACTGCTGTTTTTACACCTGAAGGTCCTGAAAGTGTAGTTTTTGATCTGGTAAATTTTGCAGTGCACTAAAAAACTTTGCAGGACACACCTACGTCCTGTCGTCTTCGCCTGCTTACTGTCATTATCCCCTATGTCCTATCATCTTCACCTACACTACTACACATTTCTTGCCATTTCTTTATATTTTGCTTTGAATCACCTTGTTGGTGCATAAATACTATTTTATACCTCTCAAACTTCTTATTTTTGGCACACTGAGTAGATTAAATGCAATAAATGTTTTACTGTGACAGTACAGTCTTCACACACACAGAAGAGTCTTCAAGGCCACATTAACATACAAGAAAGTTTGGATCTTTTGAGGCAAAATACAAAAGTATGAGTTGGCTCAAAACTTTTGGAGATTAGTGTACATCTTGTGATCTTCACCTGTGTCTCGTCGTTATCGGCTGCAATGGCTGCATCTCCTTGTATCTGACGTTTGTAGACGGGCAGAAGTCTAATGTCAGTGTGTTGTTAATTTGTCACCCTTTTCCATTAAAGGAGAAAATTAGTGAACAGATGAATTTTGTTGTCACTAAACTATTATCAGTATTAATATTATTAATAATATAAAAATATTAAATACAAAATAAATTTGTTTCTGTATTTATATGCATTTTTTTCAAGTTGACTTTTGATTTCTTCAGAAAAGCAAATTGCAATGAAATACTTATTCTCTTCCTCACCATGTGTATGTGGCTCATTTTTACTCTGGGTTCTTCTTCTGTTGTTTAATGGGTGATGATAGCCATAATGATAATTGGTCTCAAAGTCCAATCTGTCCAAACACATTTTTTCACACTGCAGACAAACTGAACTCAGTTCAGTTCGAACTGGTCTGAGACCACCTCCCTAGGTCAGACCAAATTTTTGTCCTTTGGTCCGAGGCCTCTTTCACATCTGCTATATTGATTCAGACAAAACTGACAAGTCTCGACCAAACAAGGTGGATGTGAAAGCACCTTTCGTCCATCTTTTGTAAATACACTTTAAAAATGAAATACTGTTTCTGTGAAACGAAAACTGAAACAGACTCAAAAGGCTTAGAAAATTAATCCCTCCAAGTGTTAACTGCCACACTAACATGAGTGTATTTCTGGTCTAAATGTGAGTCGAAACATCTACCTTTTGGAAAAATTATTCATTTCCAGTTATTTGTATGTTGCTTGTATGATAAAGGTCACACAATTAGGGCAGATTGTGTGTAGTTTTTTTCAATCGAGGTTTTAAATGATAGTAATTTGACCAATTGCTCGGCTGGTTCAGTTTTTCTGATGCAGGCTGACACCATAGCCTCTGCCACTACTTGCCACTACGTATGTGGACCAGAAGAAGCGATATCATCTGCTTCCACACAGCGTGCACTGTTGGACCGCTTGTGTAAAGAAAAGAGCCATTTTTATCTGAGCAGGTTCATCTGTCTTCACTACCTAGAGCTGGCATTCTTGTGACAATAGAGCTCTTGTCTGCTAGCCCCCCGCAGAGAGAGCGGGAAAGAGAGAAGGATAGTAGACAGAAAGAGAGGGACAGTGAAGCAGAGAGGAGGAGAAGAATTGACAGGTAGATGGAGGTGTAGGTAGCTGATTGCACCATATCGTGCTGTTTGCACGCAGCAGGCTGCGGAGATTTGTCTTCAATCAGCCAAGCCTGAGCTGTGTGTGGATGCAGACATTACAGGATGAGATGACGGCAACAGGAAGCGCTTAAGGCAAGAACATCCGGCCAGCAGCACCATGGAGTGCTCCCCAATCTCCAAAAGCTCTGATGCAGGATCACCAATCATCTCAGGCCATCCAAGGCCTAAAAGTCCTCCAAGGCAGAGATTTATGTTCATTTTGATACAAACTCTACAGAATGACTAGCCTAGCTTGCATAAAGACATTGACCACTGGGGTGACTGATGTTGGTCATTATGTGGCGAAACAGCAGGAGATTTCTAGCTTTTGCCATAAAATTGCATAAACGTGATTTAGTCCACTGTATTCAGTTTTTCGCATGCTAGCAAACTCCATGACCTCAGTCTGCTGTTTCAAATGGACATTTTTAGCCTAATAACACTAGTTTATTGCAATCACGGGCAGAGTTAGCTTTTATGCTTTTACGTAATTAGTCATGAATAATTAGCTGGAATTAGAGCTGTATTCAAGTCCTAGTCCAAGACTAATCAGGTCCAAGTCAAGACAGAGTTCAAAGAGGTTTGAGTCCAAGTCAAAACCGTGTCCAAAAACATTTGAGTGCAAATAAAGATTGAGTTCAAACAGGTTCGAGTCCAAGTCAAGACAGAGTTCAATGGGAGAGACAGAACTGAAATTGAAACAAAAAAAAAGAATCCTCTTCGAGACTTGAGGCCCCCATTTCCAAAAAGATTGGCATATTAAAAATGCAATAAAAACTAAAATCTGTAATTTGGTAATTGACTTATTTAACCCTTTATTTAACCCTTACAGGCAAAATGACAAAGAAAAGATGTTTTCACAGATAAACTTTTTGAAATTGATGCCTGCAGCACTTCCAAAAAGTTGGGACAGAGGCAAAGTAAGACTGAAATATTGATACAAGTAACTTTCCAGAAGGTTCCTCAATTAGCAGGTTAACTGATTGCAGGTGTGTGTATTAAGACTGGGTGTTTAAGGAGCTTCCACCAAAGGCTCAGTCTTCGCAAGCGAAGATGGGTTGTGGCTCAACACTTTGTGCTGAACTTTGCGAGAGTGTAATTATCAATTATCAATTTAAAAACAAATCTTTGTTGCTGAGCACAATCTGCCACTGAAATGCTCCCTGAAACTGTTTCATGCGAAGAGGAACCGACACCAGCACAGATGCTGGTTTTTGCACCTTTCATAACAGTCAGGACGGTTTTTGTCATCTTTGGCTCATAGAATCCAACATCAGTTTTTTCCAAAAATGTGGACTCCTCTGACCACAAATCACATTTCCATTGTCTTTCGGTCTGTGTGGAGAAGGTACCTTGCTCAAGGGTACCTCAGTGGTACCACGGGCACTCCTGGGCCACCAGCTGCAACCTTATCTAGTTACTTTATCCGGATACCTTTTCTAGAGTGCTCACAAACCTCTATAGAAGTCGTTTCGACACTGATGTGGAATATTTGACTGTGACTGTTCATGATCACTGTCCACTTCACTAAGCCATTTGATGAGGGTCTGTATTTGTTAGAACATCGCCTACCAGCTGCTGATGTAGGCAGTTACAAACAAGCTGCTCTCTACGTATTGAGACGTGTCCTTTGTCTCTTTTTCGGGGAAGGTCAGCTGGATGTCCTCCTCCAGGCCCTAAAGGAACATTTCACCCGAAAACGCTGACCACGCTACCGATGTTAATAACAGATGATCGCTATTCGGTGCCTTGTAGCCTTACGGTATTGCGATAAAACCGAACACTTCAGCCTAATAAACATTTTCTTTGTTTTTGTTGGGTTTTTTTGTTGTTTTTTTTTCCGGAACATTGCCAAGCTCAGGAATGCGAGGCCACATAATGGCCCAAGTTCCCCCCGCAGAACGCCATGATGAAGGGCGTTTTGATGTGAAAAAGCTCCACACACACACAAAAAGAACCCTGTCCTCCGTAGGGCGTTCTTCTCGCTGACTCGGCACTGCGTATTTAAAAGCCCATGTCTCATCAGCTATTTTTCCTTTTAAGCGAAACTTTTCACATATAGCTCTTCTATCTCAGAGGCTTCGCTCCTCTCCCTTGCGGCAACATCACTGACGCCTCTCTTGAAGCGAGCCGCCCTGGGCTGGAGGAGAAGGTCCCAGATTGACTCTTTTTTCCATCAGGAAAGCGTTCAAAAAGAGTGAAACCATTAATAAAAAGAGGTTTCACAATAAATACATCACTTATTGTCATGTCACTCATTTTCTTTGGGAATAATTTTAGTGAATTGTGGTGACAGTAGCAGCACTTACTTAAAGATATATTTTTTCCAAAAACAAAATGTACGCATTTTTCCATTTATTTCAGATGCAGTCAAAGGGCCAAGACAGATTTGGAGTCCAAATTTTGATTCTTTAGTTTAGAACTGGAGCTACAAGGTTAATGTAGCTAAAAAAAAACACTAGAAGTCAAAAGCCCTCCATATCTTTTCTGTAAATACGGTACTGTGCAAAAGTTTTAGGCACCTATGAAAATTGTTTGAATCTGTTTATATCAGCAGTGGGTTTTTTTCTGCCAGCAAAAACACAAGTGAACATTAGAATAAACTCAAACAAACAAGAAAGCAGTAAAAAAGTATCAAGATT
>JBBJLS010000109.1:39128254-39143839 GCA_037577275.1 Bryconaethiops microstoma
CACCAAGCTTCTTGCTGATGGTCTTGTAACCCATTCCAGCCTCGTGCAGGTCTACAATCTTGTCCCTGATGTCCTTTTACTGCTCTTTGGTCTTGCCCATGGTGGTGGAGAGGTTGGAATGGAAGAAACTGATTCTGTGAACAGGTGTGCTTTAGACACATAACAAGTTAAGATCAGGAGTGTCTGTAATTAATAGATTGATTGTAATCTGTGTGCAACATATATAACCTGCTGATATTTCATTAAAGGATGATCCGTGGTCATGGGTGCATGGGATGTTAGTCAAAGACTAGCCTGTCTGGTCTGATCCCACAGAAGAGCTACTCTACCATAAATTGTGGAAAAAGTTAATGCTGGCAATGACAGGAACGTGTCAGAACACACATATGCACCACAGCTTGCTGCGTATGTGGCTGCATAGCCGTAGAAATGTCAGAGTGCCCATGCTGACCCTTGTCCATCACCAAAACACCTATTTTCAGTGTGTGAACATCAGAAATGGACCACGGAGCAATGGAAGAAGTTGGGCTGGTCTGGTGAATCACAAATCACATTCATCGTGTGGCTGGCTCAGGTGCATGTGTGTCACTTACTTGGGGAAGATGTGGCAGCAGGATGCACTATGAGAAGAATATAAACCAACAAAGTCAGTGTGATGCTCTGGGCAATGTCCTGCTTGGAAACCTTGGATGTAAATGTAACACTGATGTGCCACCGACTACTTAAACACCAGTGCAGACTAAGTACACCCCTTCATGGCAACTGTATTCCCTAATATAGTGACCTCTTTCAGTAATATAACGTGTCCTGCCCCACTGCAAGATTTGTTCAGTAATTTAAAGTGACCATTCTATCAGACATGAACACACCATAGCACGAAATTCTTCCTCTGTATTTAATCCATTCACCAAGTGAAGCAGTGGGCAGCCAGGAACACAGTGCCTGGGAAACAGTATGTAGGGATGGTACCTCGCTCAAAGGTACCTCAGAGGTTCTTAGCAGTCTTGGGATTTGAACCCATGACTTTATGATCACAGGACAAACACCCTAATCACTAGTCCACCAGCTAACGGAAACTTGACAAAGAATTCAAGGAGTTCACTTGGCCTCCAAATTCCCCAGCTCTGAATCTGATTGAGCATCAGTGGGATGACCTGGATGAACTGGTCAGATCCACAGAAACCCCACCTCACAACATACATGGATCTGCTGGTAACATCTTGGTGTAAGATGCCACATGGTGTAAGGATTTACGGTCAATTAACAAACAAAACCATGTTCATTATCAAACAATGAAAAACCCAACCCAACACATAAGAAACAAAAAATAACAAAGGTGGACAACAGACAGTGAACCGGAAAGAAAGGAACAAAACAAGGAACTCCAAGCCTAACTTAACCAAATACAGTAGGTTGCACTTGCCTCTAATCAAGTGTGTCTAAACAGAGCAGCTCTATATGAGGAGTTTGTACAGACGCACCCAAACTAACACTGTATCAAGCTGAGAGAGAGAACGAGAGTGAGGTAACAAGGAACAGAAACCTCAGCAGCAAGCTAAGCTACATGCTATCTTAAAATAGTTAAACCTACTATTAGCCAGCACATTAAAACAAAATGTTGTCTACTTTCTTTCTTACTCTCTCTCTCTCTCTCTCTTTTCATGTGTTCATTTAAATGGGATGTCACTGTGAGACAGATTCATTGAGAGAGAGATACAAACCAAAGCTCTTATGTGCCTGTGCAGCATGTAACAGGTATGTAAAATGAAGCAGACAGCAATGTTTTCTCCATAGACGGACATTAGCAGTAGAATGGGTTGTACTGAGAAGAGTTCAGTGACTTTAATGTGGCACTGTCATAGGACGCCACCTTTGCTACAAGCCAGTTTGTGAAATGCCACAAGGCAACATTTTTCTGCCCTGCTAGATCTGCCTAGATTACTGTGCCCCTGTACACAAGGCAAGGTCTATAAAGACATGGTTTGATGAGTTTGAAGTGGAGGAACTCTAGTGGCCTGCACAGGGTCTTGACCTCAACCCAACTGAAATGTTCTTTTGAGTGAATGGCCACAAATTCCAGCAGACACTCACTAAAACCTTGTGGAAAGCCTTTCAGGGAGAGTTAAGGCTGGAATTGTCAAAATAAGATATATTTTCTTCTAGAGACCTAAGCATATGATCTAAGATTGTGTTTAACTCTTAGAACTAAGAGTGTATTAGTAAAGTCTGATTTCAACAAATATAAATGGCATAAATCAGACTATTTAGAAATGGTTCATTTGCAGGTGTCACCATTTTTAAAACCCCAGTAGTGTTTATTATTATTATTATTATTATTATGTTTTTAAATTACAATAACTTTGGTTCTTCGTGACATAGGAACACCAAACCAAGCTCAGTATGACGTCTGACACCTTGAGCATCAACACAAACTGGGGGAACTTCCATATAAGCAGTTGTTTTGCTGTATGATGATGATTTACTATGTATTGTGCTTCCGGCGTGATCCGTGCCCCTCATGTTCTAAGGGTCAATTAAAGCGTGCTTAGGAAAGATTCTGTTTTACAGTTCACTGCAATGAGGAAAGAACTAAATTAATTAGAACATCAGGCATCAGAGATTACACTTACAATTACATTGAGACATACATTGATCAATAACACACTCCTAAAGGAATGTCTAGTTAATTGTGATGCATTTGATAGAAGTCAAATAGCTTTCCTCCACTAAGTTCAGTCATATACTGCTTTAATTACTTTCAGACATATATTGCAGATTATAGTAGAAAACAACAGGACATTAAAAACGTACACTGCACTCCACCTTTGTACACACACAGATAATGTTGTGGAAAAAAAAAACAAAGGCAAAAGAGTAGGTGGTGGAGGTGTGTGTGGTGAGGTTATTGTGTGAATTGACTTGCCAATGTACATTATTACCCTTTGATAATTGGGAACATTGAAAGGATGTGACACGACAATCTATTCCATTTCCCAATATTTATAACTCAAATTGTTTATACCGTTCTAATTCTTCCAGCCATGGCACTTCAGACACTGACCCAGTTTTGCCCACTGTTAAATGTAAATAAGTTCAAAGAGTGCTGTATGGAAATGAGGAGCTGAGGAAGATTATGAGTGACTGCCACTATCACTTTACCTGAACTGCATCTCATATGCTGGTGAAGTGAAGCCAAATATTAGACTTCAGTCACATATTTTTCTAAAAGTACTCTTTAAAGATGGTGGAGACATTATGCCTACAGGAATCAGTGCGAAAAAGATGAAAAACAAAAGTAAGACAGAGTGCAGCAAAGAGAGAAACAGACTACAATAATCTAATATCACAGTTTGAGAATCACACACCGTTCACCAGCTGGAAAATGCTACAGTTCTTACTTTTGTGTTCTGAGTAGAACCTGCTTTGAGTTTATCATTAATGACTAAAAAAGAGCTTGGCTGACAGCAAGCTCTGCCTCTGTAGTTTTTGAATGTGCTTGATGAACATGGCTCTTGTAGTTGTGCTTGGAAATCAAGACTGCAGCTCACAGCTTTGGTACCTAGAGTTATGGCAGATCCAATATCTCTAATAAGTAGCTCACAAATGTGCAATATGGACAATTACATATACATGCTTCAGCCACAGCATTGTGAGTTTGGACAAGCTTTACAAAGCACTTATGCATTTTTAATTACAATTGATATTTATTCTGTAAGTATGTGAAGGAACGATCAAGAGCAGTTTTTTGCCCCTCGTGTCATTTCCAATATGCCTAGTTTTGATTAACATCAGGTTCCAGCTCAGTGGACCAGCATTTTAAAGTATAAACTTAACATAACTTTGACTTAAAAAGTTAAAGTAACACATACAATAATGGCTCTTGACACAAGTCACCTCTGTGCTCAGCTGTATTATGTTATTTTTTTATTTACCAGTGTATTATCAGCCTTTTTGATAGATTAATACACAAATCTATCTATCTATCTATTTATATCTATTTTAAAAAAATATATATATTAATATATTATTTTATATTCACATACACAAAGAATGAAAAAAATACATAGAGGCCGAATTATATTCAGTTGTACTGCACGTTGGAAACATTTTGTACTCTAATGACCCACACATTAATTACAGCCTCATCACATCATGGTTACTCTACAGCTGGCTTTTTGCTGTACTGTTGTTTGTTGAACATTAGCATGTTAAGTGTGATGAAGATGCACCCATGTGTGGAAATGAGGGGCTTCTGCCTGCTGAGGTTACTCTTCACATTAGCATCTGCTTGGCCATACGAGCGCAGATAAACCTTTAACCAGACCCATGCATCTTCATTACTGTGTGCCACTTCATGCTGAGCAAGCAGCCAAATGTCTCTGTTAGCCAGATGCTAAGTTTAAGCTCTGCATTCTGAGGTGGCACGCGAAGGCTAAAGAAGCCTAAAGGCTAAACAAAGCTAAACAGGACAGTTTGATGCTGCCCAAAAATGGCATTTAAGTTGGGGTAAAGATGAACCTAGTGAGGTTTTTCAGCACTGAGAGCTTCTGTCCTGTTTTTTCTTGCTATATACATGACATAAAAGACCAGAGTTGCTTTTCTGGGCTGCTTTTTGTAAGACTGAGATTAGTATAGTAGGGTGTGTGATTAGTAGGGCCTTTAACTGAAGGTGACAGAGGCAGTGAATATTCAGTGTGTTTATGCGTACGCTCTTCCCTTTCCTCCTGATGGTCTTGCTCAGACTTCAGAGATGAAAGAAGACTTGTGCATCTGAGAAGGATAAGTGAGAAATCACTCTGTATTTGTCATTTTATCTAAAATTGTACTGTTAGGATAAACTGGACCGGAACGATTACAGGCACCTTGCACTGATAGATCTCAACCTTCAAAGAAACATTTTTTTCCAAAGAAACATCAACTTTTCCTCCCAAATGGGTCTTTGTCTTTTCTTTTTTGTAAGTATGTGTTGACTTGAAAGGCTCCTGCCAAGCAACAACTGGAGCTGAGGGATGGGGTCGCGGATATTTACTGCTTTGTTCTTAGATCACATGGGGTATGGAGAAAATCTAAAACCACCGACACGGAATTTCTCCTTTTCCCACTCTAACAGAAAGTCTACCCTCCGAGAACTCAACACAGATGCGGTGGCTTGATGTTTGTTTGTTGAAAACATTGTGAGATGTTAGTTAATGACTTGCACAACATATACAAATAACTACCAAGTGATTCACAAATAATATTCAAGATGCTTCAACAATGTCTATTTTGAAAATTTAACTACATCAAATAGTGAAAGAACTAAATGTTTGCTAGCTTACCGCTATACCAATATATAACATGGACTGTAACATGAGCTACAACCACATGTTCAAGGCTTAGTCTGAACTCTCAAAATAACTCTTAAAGACTCCTGGTAAAAAATAGTCTGCTCAGCAGTTTATCCATTTATGCAATATTCTGGAGACATCACTAACAAATTTCATAACTTTCTGAGAAGTTGTATTGATTCAATGAGTCAATCCACTGTAAATCACAGCTTCTGTACTAGACCAGAGTGTTACAGAATATTCTTTCTACTCACCAGGGGTTGATATTCAGAAATTCAACCTCTCCTAGCCTTTAGGCTTCATTTATTTGAAGACATCCTTTTAGTACATGAAACAAAAGGTGTCATAATGAAGCAATGCCATAGAAATATCTACAGAACTGATTTCATTTGTATTATTCAAAGTCAGCCTGAACCGGA
Organism: Bryconaethiops microstoma; assembly: GCA_037577275.1. Taxonomy (NCBI): domain Eukaryota; kingdom Metazoa; phylum Chordata; class Actinopteri; order Characiformes; family Alestidae; genus Bryconaethiops; species Bryconaethiops microstoma. The sequence goes on from JBBJLS010000109.1 coordinate 39,134,001, forward strand.
AATCAGAATGCATTTTAATTTCTTAATGTGATGTAAGCTATTTACAAGTGAAACTGGATATTTGGGGAGGAAATAATTGTGCATGGTACATGGTAATGAAAAATGGGCAATATAAAACAAGACCTGGACAGTTGGATGTCGCTGATGTCTGTTTTAAACAAAAGTCCACTTCGGTCCAACATTTTATGTAGGTTCTGAAATATTATTCTGACTGATAAATGATTATTTTACAACTGAGACAGTAAGTGAGACTTACAAAGCAGCACCTGCTGAAGGTTGTCTACAGCAGTCTAACCAACGGGTGTAGCTGACGTGTGTGGATGTGCAGCCAGGAACAGAAGAGAAATTAGGTGTTTTTTCCCAATTATAAGTGTGGGTGGCAGTAGTTAGAGGGAAAACGAACTATGATTTTATAAAACATATTATATTGTGCTGGTTTCTCAGCAGGTGGTCATTCTGGAGTTTACTGTGCCCTGGGAGCTGATGCAGGAGGCCAGAGAAAGGAAAAACATGCAGAACTGGATGAAGAGAACTGCAGATGAAGTGGTGTGTATGGTCCATGTCCACTGAAGTGGAGAGGCTTTGCGGGAAAATCAGTTTGCAAAGCTTACAACCTCCTGGGCTTCACTGGTGCACGATAAAGAAAAGCCACTGGCAGAGATACAGAGGCAGCAGAGAAGGCGTCAAGATGGCTGTGGATCAGGAGGAACAAAAGGTGGACTAGGGTTTGGCCAGTTTGTTTTTTTAGGGCTGATACTGAAACAGATTATTTGTATTTCAGGAGAATAATTTAGAATAACACAAAATTCAGTAATGTTACTGGTAATGGTGGGTTTAGTATGACTGTTCCTGGTATTCCAAGGGCCCAGCACTGACAGGGACCTGTTAAGAACAATACTATTAATATTATCAGTAATGCAATTAATATTATCAGTATAATGTAATTAAGATAAGTTCCAAAAACATTTTATTGTGTGGTTTGTTTCAATTTTTGGTTTGTTTCTCCAATTACCAGGATAGCCTTTCAGCCACATATTTCACCACAATCTCTATTCATTGCATGATTCAATCTTGCAGCAACAGAACGCATAGGAAACATTGCTTTCCAGTAGGTGCGCTTACAAACAGAACAGATGGTGAACAGTAGATCAGACATGTTGTCACCAAAGAAGTCGGGATATCAAAAATGAAAAGAGAGGTAACAGAAAGCTGAGATGAAGAAAAAGTGAGTTATTCACCCAGTTTTTTCCAGAGAAAGGTATTTATTTCTTCATGAACATTCATTTGATGCCCATAAACATGTAGCTATCTGGCCAACATTACTATTGTGGCCAGACTGCTGCCTGGCTAACTAACAAGTGCAGTTAACTCAGGGTTCACTTAAATATTGAGTAGGTTAACTTTACAGCCACTTCAAATGAGACGTGCAATTTTGGTCCAAATTGAATTAAAATTTTTTATTGAGCTCTGTGCACACTCTTGCAATACGTAGTTAACTAGCTTACATGGCCAAGAGGCTGGTTCACCAAGGGTTCATTCAACTCACCACTCAGAGGGACATGAGCAGTATTTTGGAAGCCAAAACACACACCCAGATACCACACATATACCAGCACGGGTGCATGACAGAGCTTTATTCTAATGTAAAGGACGTTACAGTTCAAAAACACCAAACAAACCACTTTGAGTTTAAATAATTGCACAGGCTCTCTTCAATCTCCATTTTTTTTCTCTTTGTTCTCCCTTTTGATACTTTCTGTCCTACTGTCTGTTCTCTCGCTACACACTGGAGAGTCCATGTTATAAGGAGTCCTGGCTCCTCACTTGATGCAGTCCACCTGGCCCTCATCAAGGGCCAAGTAATGTTTGCTAAGGGGCCCACCCCTCTCAACCCCCCCCCCCCCACCAATTTCACAACCCATCAATTTTCTCTTAAAGGCTAAAGCAAGATAAGTTCAGTAAGTGATAGTTATAAGATTTATAAGTTATAAGGTCATAAATTTAATTTATTCATTCATTTTCTGTAACTGCTGTATCCTTCCTAGGGTTGTGGGTACCTCTAGCCTATCCTGGGGTCAATGAGCTTGAGGCAAGAACTCACCCTGGGCGGGGCGCCAGTCCACCGCAGGACAATGGAATCTGAAAAGCTAAAATTTGCTGCACCTTTTAAGTTGGATCAGAAAAATTCTGTGATGACAACTAACCTGGAGCACTCAGTTAGACTGGGAGCATGGCTCCAACTTAGCAGACAAATAATAATATGTTGAAAGAAATGTATGTTTTGTCCCAACTTTTATATCACCACAGCCAAAGCAAAGAAATGCAAAGTTACATTATGACATCATGAGCTTAATATGATCAAGAATAAAAAAAGATAAAAATAAAAATCTCTGTTCATGTGTTGAAATAACCCTTTTGGCAGCTTTATGTTTGAAGAACGGAGGCCTCTTTGACTTTTTGCAGTAAATCTAGTAAGAGAAACATGGCGGGGCATGTCCATACCATCTCCAAGGTGACATGAGCCACCATAGGCAGCACTGCAGATCGATGTCCTGTCAGTCAGAATATCTGAGAAATGCACTGCTCTTGTCTCCGTGCATCTGTCAGTCACTTCCCCATCACCCTGTTGTCCCCCCATCACTTGCTGGCAACCGACAGCTGGTGGTCCGTATGAGGAAAGTCAAGTTAGTCGTTCGTTTAGGTGGCAGATGTTGGAAACAGAGTGACAGCACTAATCTAATTCATCAAAGCATTACGGCCCGACCAGCCAAATGCTGCTTGATTTATGCAAATTGAGAGCAGAAAGGAAGCAACTCTTCTAAAACAGTGCAGGGTATAATCCAGCACTTGGCTTTAGGAGTTGTTCAACATAATTCACCCTGAAGTGTGGTAATGCATTTTTATTTCATATTGACGTCTTCACCATTGAGGTGATGATGTAGCCTGACACTCCACCAATTGACATTTTCATTTATGAGGCCAGTTTATGGTTTTAGCATTTACCCAGTGAACACTGAAAACATCATTAAGGGTTTATGATTCAAGTATGAGAAATACAGCATGCCACAGTATTGTTCAGGGCGTGATAAGCAGCAGAAATGCATGATAAACAATGGAAATACATGATAAGCATCACAAATATAACAACTAGAGGTGGTGATTTATAACTACTGATGGGGCAGTGATAGCACTGAAAGATTTTCTGGTAGTGGAGTAATGGTTGCATAGAAGTGGTGAGGAGGCCAGGATTAAACATACAAACAGAGAATGTATCTGATTGCTCGGGTTTAGAAAGATATTGAACTACCTCGGGGTGATTTTAATACTTAATTCCATTTGTTTAAATAGTCATTGGCTTTGAAGTTAAAGATAAGTGGCATGTTGTAAATCAAGGCCGAGTTTGTCTTTCACTGAGAGCAACAACTTAGTACATCATTCTTTAATGTAAGAGAATAAAAGTGGAATAAATATTGCTCACACATTTTAGCCATACAGAATAGAGCCTGACTGAGAGAGAGAGATGGATAGGTAGAAAGAGAGAGAGATATGGATGGGGAGAAAGAGAGAGAGAGAGAGAGAGAGATACAGATATATACCCCAGTCTGACCATAGAAACGGGCAGGTGTGAGAAATCCTGGCTGCTCTGAGAACAAACTGTATGGTCACTCTGAGGACGGTGAGGTCAAATGACTCAAGAAAACGTTACACAAAAAATGAAAGCATCGCTCTAAATCACCTGATCTTACCCATTCAGTAAAATGAGCGATTGGTGAAGGACACGGCTGCTCTTGCTGCTACATGACTACATACTGCAGCCTGTGGAACAGGGAGAACCTACAGACCTCACTGTTCATCAGGCCTGTCAATGTTTATAATAGTTTAAATGCATCTTGTTTGTTGTTGTAGATTTCTTTCAAATTAGGTAATATATTTTGTTTTATTGTTATTCTTATAATCATTATTAGTTGCATATATTATTGTCAGTTTAAACGTTAATGTGCTTTATTCATTATTCTGGAAACAGCCAATAAGGTACCTTGATTTGAAGCCAAATTTGAGAGGGATAGATAGATAGATAGATAGATAGATAGATAGATAGATAGATAGATAGATAGATGAGAAAGAAGAAAGAGAGAGTGAGAAAGAGAGAGAAGAAGAAATAGAGAGAGAGAGCAAGTGATTTATGAGGGTGGTGGGAGAGAAAGAAGGAAAGACAGAAAGAGATATGGATGGAGAGCGAGAAAGAGAGAGAGAAAAAGAGTGAGAGAAAGAGAGCAAGAGAAAGAGAAAGAGAGAAAGAGAAAGAGAGACAGACAGACACTGGGGAAAAGGGAACAAAGAAAAGGAAAAGTCACAGCTGGATGGCCATGAAAGTATTGATTTCATACACTGTCTTGCGGAGAAATAAAAACAAGACCCTTCCTCTCAGACAAGCCAGTGGCATTATCATTATGTGAAGCCACAGTTGAGCCAGTTCTGTTGTCTTCATAGGCGCTCTGACAGCTCATCCTGCCGGCCGGCCGCTGCTGCTTCCTCTTGCATGGCTCCGGCAGCATGTCGACTCAACACTTTCTCTCCCACTGACATATTACACGCAAACACAAAACACAATCTCCCTCTGCTACCATGTGTCTGTGTCAACATGAAGTGAGCAAATCAGTGGCCGAATGTTGCTTACTATCACATCTCTACTTTCAGACACATAAACCAGCCTTGGGAGAGTAATTATGCAGGGAAAAAAAGTTTTATTTATTTCATTTTTTCCAAGGTGAGCCTTATTTATCAAATGCTAATACGCACATGTGACAGAAAATGTTAATACACAGCATGTGGGTAATTTAACAGTTTGATGAATGGCAGGGGGGCTGGGGAGGAGGGGAGGGGGCTGTTTCTCTTTCTGCAACAAACTCTAGTGTACACCAAATAGATGGATAATGTCCCACATGAATTTGTAAAAAAAATGTGTTCATCAAGCTATAATTAGTTGAACTGTATAAAAAGGGTTTTTGCTTGTATTTTCAAATTACCCTACAAGGCACATAAGCAAACAGTATAGCTTGAAACAAACATGCAAACAAGCTGCACTGGCTGTAACACGAGCTGGAGAATTTACATTCAAGCTTATGCAGCCCACACAACAACCATTCCTTGAGTTCAAGTAATGTGTTTTCGAGGAATTTCATGGTTTCTTACGGAGAGAAAGGAGGTGCAATAGAAGCCCTTTGTGCTCTGGCCATAAAGCCAGAGCCATGAGAACACAATCGTCAAATCCTTGAAGAGGAACGTGAAAGGTCATCACCTGAAAAATGAAAGATATTGTTTTGTTCACACGCGCCAAAGAAAAGCTGAAGAACGAGAGAGGAATTTCGAATTTTCCTCACTGCTTTAATAATACAGGACCCGCATTCGAGCCTGCAGTGAACTTCAATCACATTTTAGATATTAATTTAAAAATAAAGTATGCAAGGGAAGTTACAGACAGAGATAAAGGAGGCAGAAGGAACAATAAATAAATGAAAATCTGTTCAAAATGAAACATCAACAGACCATACATGACTCCACATCAGTCTTCAACCTGCTTTTTGACAAGGAATGATTCATCAACATCTGTATTTATATTTATTATGTAACACAGCTCTCTCAATAACCTTTTTTTCCCCATTTTTTAAATTACTTGGTTTGTTTTAAATGAATTCAGGTATAGTTGGTGCCTTCCTATCACACTTAAGTACATTTTAAATACAGATTTCTCAGGTTCCTGGTTTGAATGCATGGTTCTGGGAAAACATCTTTACTGTCTGGGGTTACTTTAGGCACAGATATTGCAAGCTCAAATTCCTGACACTCATCTGCAGTAACTGAAGAACAGCCTTGTTAAAACTACCTTTTTGTCCATTATTGGTGGTCCATGTTTAGAAATATCTTTCTTTTTCACCTACCCAGTGTTGTTGGTCATTTTCAGCAGCTGCTGTCTTTTAGCCAGAGGTGAACATCATCCCTGTCTGTTCAGAATCTTGTTAAAACTCCAGCTGCCCTTTACACGTTGTAGACTAGGCATGTGAGTAGAATACAAATGGTCCATTGGACCATTTGGAATAAACTCTCACTACATTTACTTACATTACATGTAGTCTGAAAGGTCTTCTTTGCCTTTTCCTAATATGGATCCCCAAGGTTTCATTAAATTTATGTTTAAATTTCCAGAAAAGTTGGATAGAATGAGGCTGTACTGGTTGTCAGACAGATGATTGTAGGCATGCATAGAAGAGTCAACTCAAACACATGCTCAGTAGTTTTTTATGTCTACATGAGGCATCACATGAACTCAGTCATCAAAGAAACCCATCTATCTTTTCTTTGTAGCTATCTAAGAGCTTCTGCACAGATTGCCTTGTCAGATGAAAGTGATAAGAAGTCCATCAGGGAACATATGAGCCTGAAGCAGTCATGATCTTAATGGGCTTCTAACACATGGTGTGTTTGCCTGTGTATAAAGGCTATCTGTGGAGCTGTGCTCACTCTGCCTTAGTAAGAAACCCGTGTGCAGCCGTCTTGCCTCAAGATGGAGCACATGAGACGCAGTGTTGCCATGGAGCTGACAGCATGGCAACCATGCGATGTTCATTAGACTGAGAGGAACATTGGAGACAGAGTTACAGTGGAGGGGAAATAAAACAGATATGAGGAAAATATGACCAAACTTGACAGTCAGGCAGTATCAATGATGATGATGAGGGACAGTTTTTGTTATTGTGTTATTGTGACTACAATTCCAAATATTTTTGTAGAATGCAAGAAACAAGTGCAAAACCTCCATGTGTGCCTGACACGATTACATATGTAGACCCTCAGCTGTGTCTGCAAATGCTTAGCTTAACTGACATATTGCACACATAGAATAAATTTACGGAAATGACACGTGAAACATTCTGTGTATTTCTGGAACATTTATGTAACTACACTGCTTGTTAGTAACTGAACAGTTGTGGCTGTGTGGTGTTGGTTTTGCCACAGTGGACTGTGGCACATTGGATTTGAGGTTAAAATACAAATTCCCAGCTGTGAATTGAGGATATTTACCCTTTACATTTAACTGTGTTTTGTGATAATGTCGCTGCAAGATTTCCTAATAACACTGTGGTAGTGTTGCTATTTTTCAAATCATGGCATGTCTACTTTGGAGTTTTCAGTGGCAATTGTAGATGATTTACCCCATGAAAATCTTAATTTATGTAGCAATGCAGCAAAAATTCAGAAAGGAGAGGACAAAAACGTTCATCGAGTACATATTTGAAGGTTTCTCTGCAGCCTGACAGCATTAAAAGGGTAAAGCTGAAGCCTACGGGTTTGTCATAAAAGTAATTCTCAATAAACAGTGATATCTCGTAGACAGCAGTAACTTCTTATTTACTAATGTAGAAGATTTTCCATACATGTATACACCAGTAAGCCAAACCGTAATGCCGATGGTGCCACCAAAACAGCTCTGACCTGCCATGGACTCTACAAAACCAACTGAGGGTTATTGTGGTAGTCCTGTACATTGTGAGGTGGAGCTGCCCTGGATTGTTCCTGCACATCCCACAAAAACATGGCTGGATTGAGATACCTCAAACTCCTCATCATCTTCCTCAAATCTTTCCTAAACAATATGTGCAGTGTGGCAGGGCGTGTTATCCTATAGAAGAGGCCACTGCCATCAGGGTACACTATTGCCCTAAAGGGGTGCAACGACAAACAGCTCATGCATACACAGCCTCCCATTAAATGTAAAAGAGAATGGGACTAGATTACTTTCTTCTGTTGTTTTCAGTCCCAGTTCTGATGCTCTCATAGGCGAAGATTCAAGGTTACTGTATTGTCATCAGCAGCTGTGAACATGTGTGATGAGACGTTTCACCATGGACCACAGTGCAACATATAGCAACATATAACATTCAATGGAGTGCAAGTTATGACAGAAACAATACAAACAACACAATAAATAGACACCACAACAATATAATGGTAATGTAATGTAACAGCACAGTGTGGACAGGATGTAAACCTTCCAGAATGACTAGTATCACACCAGTGCAAGGGATGGCAGAAACAATACACTAAGTAGGCAATAAAGCAATGTACTTATGGTGGACTGAGGTTAGCATGACCAGGCTGCTAATATGGAGATCCAAAGTCAATGTGCTGTGTTTTGTGACACATCCCTGCCCTGACCAGCAGTAAAAATTTAGAACTTCTAATGGTCTGTTTTGGATCATGAGCAGTTTTTTTTTCTTCTGTTTACATCTCATCTTTCTACATCTTAATCTATTAATTAATTTTAAATATTTATATACTGTTTTATCTTTATTATATTTATTGTGATATGTTTTATTAAAAACGTACCAATAATTGGTTATTCAATAGTTTGTATCTGAACATTTGTATCTGAAAAAACTAGTGAATGGCATCTTATCCTTGGAAGCTGGTTTTAAGCTGGGCATTCAGCTGGACTAGGTTTTAGTTTGAATTTCTTGGTTGATCTTAGCTATGCTGATCAACCAGCTCAATGAAATTTATCAATCAATAGATATCATCATTATGGTCATTGTGATCAACTATCATCATTACAGTCATGCCAGTAAATGAGCTTGGTCATAACAGTTATACTAGTCGATTAACTTGGTGCTGCTGGTCATGCTAAGGAACTTGCTTGGTCATTATGGTCATACTAGTCAACTAGCTTGGTCATTTTGGTGTTAATCAACCAACCTGGTCTTGATGGATATGCAAGTTGACCAGCTTGGTCATGCTTGTCAATGAAACAAAATATACCCTATTAAACAAAAATATACCTTAAGCTCATCTACCAGCTTAACCATCTTAACCAGTGTAAGCTGGACAAACTGGCTTTGTCAGAGGAGCAGACCAAATTACTATCACTATATTTGATCAGTCTCTCTCTCTTACCAGAACTGAAACGACCAGAAGTATAATGCAGCATCAAGACAGTATTGTAATTGGGTTCTTTGTCATCTAAATTAACTTTATCTTTTATATAAAACTGTTACCCAATCTCAGCAGTGAAAAGTGAAGCATTACACACACATCATAGTCATAAAGCTCTCTTTAATAAACTATACACTTCTAATCAACATGCTTTTCCACTTGTCCTCGCATAAGTTATTTCCACTTACGTGAGGACAAATGCCATACTCTGAACTAAAGATCGGCATAGTTAGGGGTGCTTTATTTCCCTCCAAACACTGGGGAGACATGCTCTCTAATTTCTAGTTTGCTATTGGCAAGCTCACCACTGCATTTTTTTCTTTTGAATGACAAAGGCAAACACCTGTTACAGAGTCAACTCTACACCAGCAGCCAGATGTCCAGACTTACCTTCTTTATGTTACTTATCTTATGATTCTCTGAAACTAGAAGATCTGTGATTCCTATCAAGTTCACCCAATAAAGACATAAAAATGCTCAAATTTATCTTGAAATTCTACAGTTGAACATCAATGTTTCATTTAAAATGCAGTCGAAACAACAAAGTTGTGTAACTGTCCAACTGCTTATGAATTCCACTTTATCTCATAAGTAAATTATGTCTGATGTTCCCACAGATCTGTCTGAATCACTTCAAAAGTAACTGAAATAAGCCTTCAGTCTCAAACCTTAAAAACTCCCAAACCCACAGGACATCAAGTTGCTGGCTGCATCATGTTTCAAAGACAATGACATGTGTGAAAAAACTAACTCATACTATTGCTTTTCCCATCTCTTTCTCTCACTCGCCTTCACTAACACACACACACACACACACACACCCACACACACACACACACACACACACACAC
>JBBJLS010000109.1:39145816-39163096 GCA_037577275.1 Bryconaethiops microstoma
ACACACACACACACACACACACACACACACACACACACACACACACACACACACACACACACACACATACACTCACAGCTTGACACCAGCAGTTCAAAACAGCTCTGAATGAATATTTCATTTGAGATTAAATTGTCAGGACAGACGGTTGATATATACACATGAAAACAGCATGCTTGCACCCACTTTTCTTCTAATATTTTTTTTGCACCATCACCTCTTTTGTGATTTCTACTGGAACCAAATGGAGGCCCTTGAGATGAATAGGAGAGAATGTGTGTATGTGTGAGTATGAGAGACAGATAGGATGATAGAATATGCAGGCATCTGTGTGTGTGTGTGTGTGTGTGTGTGTTGGGGGCTTAAAATGCAGGATGTACCCCCTCTGATTGAAAAAAAACAAAGCTGACGTATAGCTGAAGCAGAAGGAGACTAGAGCTTTGGTTTGGAGTGCCAGGTTTGGGATTCCCACTTTGGGATTCCCAGTCCCAGGCCTGAGGGGACCTCCTTGTGCAAATGTCTGTGCTTTACTTCATCTAGCCACCTGTCTAAAGTGTGTTAACGTAGGGAAAATACAAAAATATGTAAAACATGTGGTTCCCAAAACTGTACCCCTTTCAAATTCATGTTTATCTCCTCGGTTCTCATAAATCATAGCAAACTGAACACGCTTTTTCCAGTGATGACCTGAATAGCAATTGCTAGCTTTTAATGTATCCATCAAGTCAGTAGTCATCTCATACTATGCAAGCAGCACAAGAGATCTGTTGAAATGTGTAGCACTCCAACCTTCACACTTCTTCAGATCATCAAATAAACACCACTCTCAACAGGTCAGCCTCTGAAGTCCTTGACTGAGGCAGAAATCTCCAAGAAGATGTGAACATTTGCTAGGCATGAAACCAAGCCACCAGAGCTCCAACTGCCTTCGGTTGACTTGAGGATATGCAGCATAAAGATTTATGGTTTCTACCTTCAAAACATCATCAAGAAGCATCAAGCCCTCCTGCAGAGCTCTGAAGTCTGGATTGCATGAATCCTACATGAGAACACCAGCAGTGCATCCTAAGAATTTCCTTCCATCAACTGTTGCTAAGATGAAGTTTGAATGATGGTTAGGTCAAAAATAGGTACAGAGTGTCCCCATTCACCCCAAATATTATCAACATAGACATGTTTAGTGTCTAAGGATTTTTTACTTACTTTTGCTTTGGAGCTAGGCAGTTAATATAGCCAACAAGTACGCTACACTACTAGGTTAACATTATGCGAACGGTTTTCTTATTCTTCACACATTCACCACAAACCCTGTGAAGTTTTTGAATAATCTCAAATTAAACTTTTTTGGTCTTGTTTTCTATAACAATGGACAAGAAACATAAATAAAAATAATAGCACCTTTCAACTGTTAGTTGTAAAATAAAGATAATGGTATCAAATGACAAAGAGTAGGGTACTAAGAGTCGCAGACTTTTGACTTTTATAATAATTTGATCTATTACAAGACTGGGGCCCCACCCAGGGTGAGTCCCTGCCTCGAGCCCGTACACCCTAGGATAAGCTCCGGGTACCCGCAACCCTAGTAAGGATTAAGTGGTTACAGAAAGTGAATGAATAATTGAATGATGTATTACAGTTGACTAAAGCGAATGCATGTGAGAACACACGGTTTAACCTCCAATTTTAAATCAAACTAGTTGCATTAACTACTATTTTTTGTGGTTGTAATATTTTCCATCCTGAAGAAAACATCAATGCTTGATGCTTGAATGTATTGGTGTCTTTTGACTTGTTCTTTAATCAAATTTTTTTTACCTCTAAAAAAAACTTCCACCGTAAGTACCAGTGACAACAATTAGAATAATAGGTGTGATGTTGACAAACATCACTGTGGCAAAATTATGGAGATGAATATGGCAGCTGGCAGTGTTTTAATATTATTTTGACCCTTTTTCAGGTTTTTTTGCTTCTAAATATCTTTTCATGGTTACCATTATTTATCTTTACACCCCATCCACCCACCCAGTACTGACTATATTACATCTAACATATGCAGCTAATGTTAGTTGACTTGGCATAAGATATTCACCTTCATACTTGTTTAGGTGGCTCCTTTCTGAAAAACTATTTCACCAAATGAATGGCACTGTTTATAAGGAAATTGGCTAAATACCCTAATTGAGAGTCTTCCACATTCCAGACACTGTAGTGTGTTTTTTTTACTATGACAACTTCAGCTTCAAGCCAGGATATATGAAAAGCGTCTATTTTATAAATTTCATTTTTTCTCATGCCATCCCCGAGGCTATGATGATGCCTCAATGGCTGAAGAGCTCCATGGATCACTTCGGGATCCTCACTAACCTTATTTGAGTATGACCCAGAAATTCCACTGGAACAAACCAGTGCAGTCTTCATTTTACTCCAAATAATTACACAGTATTGTGGAAATTGTGCCACCAGGGTTAACAGCTCTCACAGTTTTGAACTGAATTTCACAATTTTTTTTTTTTCTGGAGCTCTCATGCTGTGTAAACAGATCTCAGGCTAATGAATGTCCAAAAAGCTTACACAGTTAGAGCAAACTTGAAAGTGACTATTTTTGTCCCTCTGTGTGATGGCAATAGACTGGATCATATCGTATTCCCTGCTTGATTAGAATGATGAATTTATTGAATACAATTTGAAGCTTAGAAATTATCCAGTCAAAACAGTTACTCAAAATCTATCTTTGCCCTAACTTGGCTTGTGATTCTGTGTTCTTAATGACTTTGTTTAGGTGAATTTAAAGCTGGGTTTGGACAAAAATGTAAACCAGCAGGAAGTCCCTGAGGTCTGATATGAGAACAGCAGCTGGACTACACACTTAGGACAATAAGCTGTGGTTATAATTGGTGTTTCAAGCAGTGTAACAAATTGAAAATCTCACTTCAGTCTTACTCCAGACACCTACAGATCTTATATCTTGACAAAACTGGTAACTGTGCCACACAGTGTGCCATCACCAGTGATGTTTATCATCTGTTGTGGTGCTCGACATCATATTTGTCAAGAAACCTTGATCACTATCTTGGCATGACTTTGGAAATGCTAATGCATTCCCTCCTCCATATATTATATATTAGGCCCATGCACTGGCCTTGCTATTTTCTTTCCCTTCTTGTAATTTTCAGTAGTCCATTGCTTATTACTAGTCGCCTAAAAATATAATGTGGCATCGGCTATGCAGTGCAGTTCACTGCTGCTGGTCATTTTAAAGCTAAAGTTGTTGGTTGTTGCTTGCTGCACCCCTGCTAGAACCTGTTAGGTCTTATCAGCAAAGGGCCACAAATTGAGCGTCCCAGATTCCACTTGTTTAACTGAGTTGGCCTCAGTCCTGATCATGTGTTTTCCTGCTGTGTTGTAATGAAAAACCTGCACACTGGCTCAGACTGCAGATTAGACTGGACTCTTCTGTGTTGGGTATTTCAGTGTAACTTACTTTGTCTTTGTACCCAAAAAGCATTCATGATCATGCACACTTACCTGATTAAGTCATAAAAATAAGGACCTGTAAAAGAAAGCATTACCCAAATCAGTGTGGATCTGTGCCTCAAGAAAGTTGGATTGCGGCATTTTAAGGAGCAACTGAATAATTCAGAACAGGAGCAACATCTGGTTATCTGCTATGTCATCATGTTGCGAAGGATTTTGAAGAGAGGAACTGAGAAAGCAGTCAAATGAATAAAAAAAATCTCCCTTTGCTCAAAGAACTTTCATCCTTAGAAATAGGTTCACTAGGTAGTAGGTACTAAGTACTGCTGATCTGAAAGTGTCTGTGTGTGTGTGTGTGTGTGTGTTGGGTGTTTCCAAACAGAAAGTCCCTTGCGCTCAGTACTAAATTTCTCCTTCCCGTAGCATTAGCAGCACCGCTGAGTGTGTGATTCTGTGTGCAGGGCTCTAGTCACGGTCTCCGGAGGGGGTCTCTCCATGTCTCTCCACACCAAACATGCTACTCTCCTCCATCTGTCATAAAGGTCTGCAGAGAGAAAGAGGGAATGGGGAGAAGGGAAGATTTTTATCTCAGAAGCCCACCTGCGGCGAAAACAGGTAACAGTTTATATTCTTTTATGATTTATTAACTTCCACTTTATTTATTCAAACAATATCCCAGTGAGGTTGTGGAAGCGTTTCCTGAAGCTTTTATGTGTATAAAACAACTATACAGTGCATAAACCCACGTCACGAGAAGAGACAAGGTGTTTGAGGAGGTAACCAAGGGGTTGTCAATCGATATGGGTAAAAGTGAGGTTCATCCTGAGGATCTGTATCTGTATCTTCCTGTATCTGTCTAGTGCAATTTGTCTCCAGTAGACAGTCTCCTTACAGAGGAGCTTAAATTTTGTGCAACAACAAAGGCAGTGGTTTCATTCAACAAAGTGTTTTGCTTTCATATACTTTAGAACAAATTTTGTTTCTCTATATCCTGTCAGTAATTACAGTTGTTTTAGAATTGCTAAACCAATACTGAAACCACTTTTTAAAAACTTGTTTACAAAATGAGGGTCACAGTGATCCATACTATTCATAGTATCAACTCATAAATTCTTTCTCATTGCTTTTACACTAAATGCATTCAGTGACTGTATGCTTCAAAATTCATGGATACTCTTCTCAAACTCCATCGGTGGCATAACTTTACGTATTTAGAGCTCATGCCTTCTAGTAGTGTTGTGGATACTTCTAGTAGTGTTTTGCCATCCAGCTGGTCATGTTGCAAGAGGACAGTGTTGATTACAGCAGTGTTTTTTAATACTTTTCCTCATTAAATAAGATTTGATTCCGGTAATCACTAATCAGTACCAGTCAGTAAAGCAGAATAAGGTGCTTGTGTAGGAATTAAAAAATGAATCACAGTGGTCAGGTGGCACAGTGGCACAGTGGCACAGGGGTTAGCGATGTTGCCTCATAGCAAGAAGGTCCTGGGTTTGACTCCCGGGTTGGGCGCAGGGTTTGCATGTTCTCCCCATGACTGCATGGGTTTCCTCTCACCACCAAAAACATGTGTGCATTGGGGATAGGTCAAATGAGCACACTAAATTGCCCCTAGGTGTGACTGTGAGTGTGAATGGTTGTCTGTCTCTGTGTGTGGCCCTGTGATGTGCTGGTGACTGTCCAGGGTGTACCCCAGCTTTGCCCATTGCAGCTGAGATAGGCTCCTGACCCTGAGTGTGGGACAAAGGGGTAGAGGATGGATGGATTGCAGTGGTCTCTCTTTTCCATATATATATATTTGACGACCCGGTTAGAGGCTGCCATATGGGACTCTTATTGTGACATGGGTGTGGGTGCTCCCTGGCCGGCTTATCAGTAATGGTTCTCAGACGGCTGAGGATTTTGTGATAAGTGTTTTCACTGGTTCTGGTCTGTGTATGTGTTAATATTTAAGTTCCAATGATTCATGCCCGTGTGTCACCCTCACGCTATCCTCACATTCCCCTCACATTACCCTAGGTTGCACCAGTTGTTTGTGTTCTGGAGTTTGTTTATGTTTTGGCCCCTTGAGTCTTTCTTGTGTTTTGGTTTTTGTAAATAAAGATAAAGAGTGAGCCATGGAAATCCGCAGGTGCGTCTCCTTCCCTGACTGGTATGCACCTTATGTGACAATATATATTTATAAATTTGGGGCGTCAAGTGATTAAAGAAAATAATCTAATTAATTACAAGCTCTGATTAATTCATCTAAATTAATCACACACAGCGTTTGCCGTAAAAGTGATTTTTTTTTTGCACTGTTCATGTGCAGTAATGGTCACAACAATCAAAAATGTGACTTAATATGCTGAGGAAAAAAAAAAAAAAAGTTTCAGCCAAAACAGTGAAATAAGTCCATCTATAAGGTGCGGTTTAAGACAATGTACATACAGGAACGGGCATCATAAGTATTTTAACTTTACATTCACTGGGCCAAGCAGCGCATTCCTGCCTCCTACTTCATTTTACAGATCACCTGTGGCCAGAACCAGACTGGGTTAAAGAGTAATTGGTCAAAATTAATGCATTAATTTGACACCCCTTATACAAATAATCATGTACAAAATGAGCTGTGAATAAATCCATAAAAAAAATGATAGCAAATGACACGTTCTAAATTCAGCTGATTAAATAAAACAGGACAGAGAGCAACTGTGCAAGTTCCAGGCCAGACAGGGGTAAATGTCACAATGTGTGTGGCGACATCCAGTGATGGTGTTCTGTTATACTGCATAAATCAATCACTGGCGCCTCATCTTTTTCACATCTTCTGGTGTGAGATAACGTGGCTCCACCACAGAACACCCAAGGATGTCTTCATTGTTTCTGCCACCATGCTCTTCCTTCCTAAAACCTATAGAGGAATTCTTCTGTGCATGGAGATAGAAGGTTTATAATCATCATCCACATCACCAAATGTCCCTGCTTGATGCCGCGAGCGCTGGGTGCCAAGATAATCCTGCTGAGCTCTGCCAAGTTTGGGTAAGGCATTGTAGAAGATGCTTTTCCAGATGCATTGCTAGAGAGAACATTTAGAGTGGATGAAAACTTGTGACCAAATCCAGAGGTCAGGGTGGACTAGCAGGATACAAGAAACATTACAGTTAAAAAATAATGTGTATCTTTGTTGTATCTTTGCCTTGTCTTACGCATATGCACTGAAAAGCACTCATAAGCACTATTTTGTGTGTGTGAGTGTTCCTACAATATGAAATTGTTAGTGGAATATTTTTTATGTTTTTTTGTTTGGCCACTATAGACGTTTACATTTAAAAAAATATTTGTTTTTTTAAAAATATATTTTGTTTAGCATATGAGTGGTAAGTGTACATTTATTTTTACTCTATGCAGATGCATGAACCTCTTTCACTTAGAAAATCAACCTAACACGTAATTTGACTAACATGCAACTGTACATCTAGGGTTGGTTTCCCGGACAGGGATTAAACCTAGTCCAGGATTAGAAAGGGTAGTACAAGACTAGTCTTAATCACTGTCTGGGAAACCAACCCATAAAGTTCTTTCTTGCAGAGAGAGCAGAAGCAGACTATGAAGCTGGAGGGCGAAGACAAATGTGGAAGCCTCGGCCTAGTTTAATTGCACCCAGAGAATCATGCAGCATGTGTTGTGTTCTGTTTGACTAGAAACTGTAGGGGTCAATTACTCTGAGATACTACAATGAATATTCCCTGGAGAACGTGGCCTGTGGAGACGACAGCGAGTTAACCTGCTGTACCTGATGCCTGTCTCGTTAACATGCCTTTCCCTCTCGGTGCATGCGTGTTCACACACACACACACACACGCATACAAAGAGAGCATCAGTATGCTAGAATCCATTGTGTGTTCTCTCTCTGCTTGTCTCTCTCTCCATTTCTCTCTCTCTCTCTCTCTCTCTCTCTCTCTCTATCACTCTCTCTCTGTCTGTCTCTCATGCTCTCTTATTTGATAACTAATCTCAGTTGTGTGTTTACCTCAACATAGCAGACTTGAATGCAGATCACCGACTGACAAAACAGCTTTTCACTCAAGAAGGGCAGTCTGTGCATACACACACAAACACACACACACACACACACACACACACACACACACACACACACACACACACACACCTTATATCTATCTCCCCTCCTCAGAAGTAAAGGTTTAAGTTGTGTATTAAACTGAACTGAAAAGCACTTAATTGGAGGTTTATTTTTCCACTCACACTGGCATCCTGCTAATACAGTGACGGGCATTGCATTCTGGGCCTAGCTGATGTGAAGCATAATGAAACAAATCTCTGTGGGGAAACTCACATCATTAGAAACATTAAAGAGGCAAATGTGACCTTCAGAGTGGGTAAAATTCTTAGTTCCTTGCCTTTGCATTGTGAGTCCCAGCTTCATCTTTAGGCTTCATTTCTTCTACTCTTCAGATTGCTTACAGAGAAAATTGAGCCAGACGAGGAATCAACTGGCCCTGTAGAATGACTAATTCATCTCAGGGAGGAAAGGCTGCTTCTATGCAGCTCTAATTATCCAGATAACTTGGAGTGGAGTTGGTGGTTGTATTTCCTACAAACACTGGACCTACTGACCTTCTGTTTTCTGTTTTTGGTTTTGAGTTTAGTTGGGGAACTTTTATTATGAAGTGGTGGTGAATTTTTCAGGATTATAAGTTTCAGCTGTGTTGAATTAGAGTTTCTGTTTGTGATTTGTGGTTTTTAGGGTTTTGGTTTGAGTATTTAGTTTGTGTGTGACCGACAACCCATCATATTTGCTTTGATGTACTCCTGACTCTTTTGTTTCCTTGAAAAACTAAGATTTGAGTCTGGCTCTCATGCCTATTTTGAGTTTGTTTTGGCTAGGAAATAAAATATGAAGCACTTCAATTATACATGGTGTAAGTGTCCCTGCCTTGTGTGCCTGGAGAAGGAGGAAAGACATGACAGATTGACCAACCGTTCAAACAAAGGCACAGCAGACAGCGAGCCCGCAGGGAGGTAGTCGACTCCAAAGGAACTTGTCCTTGGGGCCTTGATGACCTTCCTGCCGGAGAGTGAAAAGGAGTTTGCCAGGAGTGAGACAAGCTGGACCCAACTCTGAGGTGAGCCAGCGAGGATGAGCCGGTTTACAACTGCCAAGCTGTTGTGTGGTGGAGAATCAGAGGATGAGGGAGCGGAACTGTGCTTCTGGTATGATGGGTGGATCGACGGATCCCCGATAATAGATCCAGAGCACATTGTGGACCCCCTCGTCCTTGACTCAACTGCGGAGGAGCTCCCACTTTGGCTTGCTGATAGGCGAGGTGGGGGATCCACGGTAAAAAGACGAAAGAGACATGGGGGTCCATGTCTCCCACCTGGTCACTAGTTGCCCTGGAAGTCTAAAGCTCCACCACTCCGGCTCATGCCTGGCTCGCCTCAGAAGGTGAGCCCTCAGCTGGGGCAGCGAGCCTCACTCCGGGCCGACTCAGGAGTTAGGACCCTGAGCGAGCCAAAGGTTGAGTCGTGACTCGAGTCTCTGACGTGGTGGGAAACGCCGCCCAAAGGTGAAGCTATGCGGCCTGGCCAGCCCGTAGTGGTGCACAAGGTCAAGCTGTGGCAAGTTTGGGACCAACAGCAAGTGCTGGAGAAGGAGCTCAGAGAAAAGTTCCTCAGCCTATTCAGTGTGCTCCAGGAGCAAGCTGCCCAAGAGCTGGGACAGACACTGGAGGGTCCAGGGACCCTGCAAGCTTTGGCCATTCAAGCACTGCCTGTGTGGTGTCCAAGCCAGAGCCTCGTCACCGCGGAGCAGAACCAGGTCATCCTGCGAGAGATCCCAGCTGAAGAGTGAGAGAGGCCCCGCCATGGATGTCGAATGCGAGAGCACCACTGCAAAGTGAGAGAGCCCCACAGCTGAGCGAGAGAGCCCCGCAGTCGAGAGCCTCACCACCGCAGAATCAAGCCACGGTGCCGCTGAGTCAAGTCGCGGCACTCCTGGGTCAAGAAGCTCTGGCTCAAGAGAAGGTATGTGAAGCTCCTGTCCCAGCTCCAAGATGGCTTCGGCCTCCCGTGAATGGCCCAAGACGACTCGAGCCACCAGTTCCAGCGCCAAGGCTCCAGCAACCTATGCCAGCCCCGTATAACTTTAAGGTAGCCCTGCCGCTAAGCCTGGTAGTCGGGCAGCTAGGCCAATTAGCTCAGGAGCTAAGCCTGATAGCTCAGCAGCTAAGCCTGGTAGCTGGGTAGCTAAGCCCGGTAGCCAAGCAGCTAGGCCAATTAGCTCAGGAGCTAAGCCTGATAGCCCAGGAGCTAAGCCTGGTAGCCGGGCAGCTAGGCCAATTAGCTCAGGAGCTAAGCCCAAGAGCCCAGCAGCTAAGCCCCATTACCCAGCAGCTAAGCCTGATAGCCGCCATACAGGGGCCTTTAGCCGCAGCAGAGGGGCCTTTAGTCACCACAGAGGAGCCTTCAACCCCACCACAGGCTGGGCTTCTCCCCCAGAAATTTTTAGGGAGGTACTGGGGTCTTGGAGGGCTCCAGTGGAGCTCCCCAGCATGACTTTGGACCTGGGGCAAAGGAATAGCTCCCGGGAGGGGGTTACATGGTGGGAACCTGCTCCCAAAGGACAAGGAGGAGCTCCACGGGAAGAGCTCGACCCTTGAGAACAAGAAAAGGGCTCCCAGGAGGGTGCTCTGCCCCAGAGGACAGCAAGGGGCTCCCCGCTGAAGGGCTCCCAGGAGGGGGCCTGGCTCCCAAGAACAGGGAGGAGCTCCCAGTAGGATGCTTTGCCCCAGACGAAGACAGAGAGGAGCTCCTGGTAGGATGCTCCACCTCGGACAAGGACAAGGAGGTGTTCTGGGTAGGGGCTCCACCCCTGACAAGGACAGTAAAGAGCTCCCGGTAGGGGACTCCACACCTGAGGACGATGATGGTCTCCCAGTTGTGGCCTCCACCCCTGAAGACAGTGAAGAGCTCTCAGAAGGGGGCGCCAAATGTGAGAACAGGGACTCTTAAAGGGGAGCGTCCCATGAGATCTACCCAGACCACCCTGGCCATGCGAAGCGCCGGCCAGAAGGTCATCCAATAATATGCGGGTATTTGGGGCTCACAGGACGCTGCCCTTTGCCTCTGCCTTCCCCTTCTCCGCCTTTGGGATGGTGTGGGGGTCTGTTTGTGCCCTGGTGGGGCATTCTGGGTGGGGGAGGACTGTCAGGGCTGGGGACAGTAATGGTAGGCGGCCACTAGAGGCAGTCCTTTTTCTGTTTTTGATTTTGAGTTTAGTTGGGGAACTTTTATTATGAAGTGGTGGTGGGTTTTTCAGGATTATAAGTTTCAGCTGTGTTGAGTTTTGGTTTTTGGGGTTTTGGTTTGAGTATTTACCTTGCATGCAACCCATCATACTTGCTTTGCTGTACTCCTGTCTCTTTTGTGTTCCTTGAAAACCATAAGTTTTGAGTCTAGCTCTCATGCCTGTTTTGAGTTTGTTTTGGCTTGGAAATAAAAGACGAAGCACTTCGATTATACATGGTGTAAGTGTGCCTGCCTTGCGTGCCTGGAGAAGGAGGGAAGACATGACACATATAAGGTAAAAGTTATTTCATCCTATGTATCTGACTGTTGAAAACAATGACATAAATGGCTAAAAATCAGTTATAAACATTAGATAGCCATTATATTATTCTGCCAACTTTATGGACCATTGGTTTAATCAGTGTGTTAATGTGTGCTAGGTAAACTAGGGATAAAGATGTGACCATATAGGGTGGGAGTATGCCCATATAACTTTTCTAGCATAATTATACTCTGTTGACAATAAAAAGGAAAGATACTTTTAATATATACACCACAAAGTAGTTTTACTCAATCCTGACTGTGTATACCTATACTTCTTTAAGTTTGGTGACAAGACGGCACACTTAATTTCCTTTTACTCGGTCCAGGGATGAAACACGGACTAGATAATGTCTTTAACCAAGCTCTTTGATATTCGAAGCACTTGGCTGGCGGTGGATAGTACTCATTCGTCAAAGCTGTCAAGTTCATGCAGCGGATGCTCGTACAGGTTCATCCGGCGAACACACAC
Organism: Bryconaethiops microstoma; assembly: GCA_037577275.1. Lineage (NCBI taxonomy): Eukaryota > Metazoa > Chordata > Actinopteri > Characiformes > Alestidae > Bryconaethiops > Bryconaethiops microstoma. Next base: position 39,157,377 of record JBBJLS010000109.1, read on the forward strand.
CATCTAAAACACCATTTAAATGCCTCTTAGAATGGACATACAACCTTAAAACAACTTTCCAGAAAATTGCTGCTCTTGTTAATGGATCCCAGCTGATCATAATGAGTAGTGAAATAGAAAAAAAACAGAAGGAGAGGGGAAAAACATAGATAAACACGAGAGGACGTTAATGGTCGGCAGAATGAAAAGTCAATGGGAGCCTCTCCCGTTTCTCTCCACTGGACCACTGTGGGTCCATTTGTTTCCGGTGGACTATAACTAATGTGCAATCAGGGGGCCATGCAAGAGAGGCTCAATGAATAATGCACTTAATGATGTTTGCACTCCGAAATGACGTTGATACAGTGGATTTGCTCTTGGCACTCAGGGGATCAAATTATGCACTCACATCATGCAGAACTTCTAATTCAGTTTACCGCAAGCATTATGAAAGTGAGAAGTAATTTATATGGGAAAACTGATACTTTACCTCAAAGAGAAAATTAATACATATGATACATAAAGAGAGAGGGAGTGTGAAACATAGATCTAGAAATATTGCTGTAATTAAGTACTAAAAGAAAAAAAACAATAATAAAATTTTCCTAGAGAAAACTGCAGATTTTTAAAAAAATATTTGTTTTAGTCCGAACGTTCTTAGTGTTCAGTTGCAAAGTAGTCTGGCAGCATAATACTTCTCTTTTTGACCACTTGAAAACTTGGGCTCCTCATTTAAGATTAATAGATGAAGTGGATTATGCGCCGATGTGTCCTGTTTAATATGTCACTGTCAATATTAGAGACTAGACCTCAGCAAATTGTTGCAATGCCCCACTGATGGAATAAGACACAAGATAAAATAAGTCATAGTTTAAGTTTTCCTTTTGACCTTGATTACTGAGGCAATCACATTACTGCATAAATTCACTGAAGATACTACATTTCCCAAAAATCTTTCTTTTGAACCCCTACAGTTTGCATAGTTAAGAGCTCACAGTTGGTAGACATTGACATCCACAAGGATTTAACTTTAAATACAAACCCACACAGCTGCCAGGGTGATGCTAATGCTTGAGTTAGTGCTAAACCAACTGCAGCCTGCAAAAAAATGTTCAAAATAAAAATGAGCAACTTTTTAGTGCAGCTGAATATAATTAACCAATAATATTTTATTTGTCATTTAAAAGGTACATAGTGCAGTTAATACAGTAACTTTTTCTAAGCATATGTGACCTAACTACCATGAATTGATGATGCAAAATCAAAACTGCATAACTGGCATGTAAAGTTTTGTGAAAAAATCCCCCCCCCACACACTTCTGTTTTCATCTATTTTTGCAGATATGTCTCACTAAATGCTTTCAGACAATGCAAAATATAAGACCAGAAAACACGAGGAAACACAAATATCATGTAATTTACTGAAGGAAAGATTTGCAATATGTTACCCATGTGAAAAAGTAATTGGCCCTCAGTCTTTCACATGAGTATTGAAGAATTCTGGCTTGCTCTTTTGTAATTCAGCCAATCTGCGGTGCTTTTGAACACAAACTGCCTGTTTAAGATCCTGACAGGTGTGTCAAGTCAGGATCCTTTGCAGGCTATTCTGAAACATTATTGTGCTTCATACATTTAGACCAGAGTACACCTCAGTAGATTTGTGGACAAAAAAAAACTGTGGGTTGTGGAAGCATTCATGTGTGGCGTAACATAAAAAGCAGCTGAAAAGTCTTTGTGTTCATAACCCAAAGGCACTTCCAGGTCTTTTTTTTTGAAGAAGAAGTCTAAATCCTTCCATAATTTCCAGATGAATAATTCCCTTCTTGGTGCAACACAAAGTTCTTATGGCATTATATTTTTTGCCACTACCTCTGAAAAATGTGTGATAGACACCGCGATGTTATGCGGTTTAACATTCATACAGTTGATTTCCTCGCAGCACTTTGTTTGAGGTGCTGTTCTTTGCATGCAAATGATTGTGCCCTTGGGTATTTTTGTAATAGACATGGTGAACAGCATGAATATGATTTCGCTATAGGACTGAAATGGTCTTTGTTGGAGCTTTGATTTATAAATGTTGCCCATCATGGGGGCGTTCCAGGGCTAGTCATTGTGTTTTCTGATAAGACGCTTGCATATCTGTCATTAAATGCAAAAACACACTTTTTAGCTTCTAATGCTTGAAAATAGCATTAGAATGAAAACATTGCTGTTCACTGTGATGGTGCTGGAGGTGGGGTTGCTGACCCTGATAGACTGAGGTCTCCATGTCAGGAAATAATAGATCCAGTTACAGATAGAGGTTTTCACACCCAGTAAGTTCAGCTTTCCAATACACTTAATGCCTAGCTGAAGTCTATGAATGTCATTTCTGCCCAGGTGGGTCAGTAAGAGGTGAATTCCAGAGGGGTTGGTGTCATTTACGGCATTTAGCAGATGCTCTTATCCAAAGCAATGTACATCTGAAACCTAAAAAGCTATACTTAAAAGCAACATCCACTATTCAAACAAGTTACTACCAGTTAAGTTACACACCTTAACAAATCCTGTCAAAGAAAAGTCAGGGGATAAAGCATACGTACAGAAACGTGGAGTTAAGAGAGTTTTATTTTTAAAATTAAATTTAGGGAAAAGAAATTAGTGAGCAGTAACAAGAGGCTTAGTTAGTCACCGAGGTGCTCCTTGAAGTGGTGCATCTTCAGACGATGTATGAAGACAGCGAGGGACTCTGCAGATCTGATCAGAAGAGGGAGTTCATTCTACCACTGGGGGGGCAAGACTGAGAAGAGTCTTGATGCATGTCTTCCTCTTCTTTTGAGTAAGGTTCAAGACGAGCAGTGCTTGATGCCCTGAAAGGACGTCCTTTGTAGGCAGGCTGAGGCAATACACAAACACAACCTAAAGATCTATTGAGGGAGGAAGTCTGCTCTTTGTGTGTTTCTTGACCAGGTACTTGAAGCACTTAATGATAATCGCTGTGAGTTGGTGGTCATTAAGGCAGGACAGCAGTCTTCTGTGGTCTTCCTTGTTGGCTTATTTTTCTGTGCTTTAAACCGTGTGTAGAAATCCTTCATCACATCTGGAAGTGAACATACCTGTGATGTCAACCTTATAAACAGAGATGGCCTGACTGCCTTGCTACATAAGCTGCATCTCTCTCTCGTGTCTCGAAAGTGTTTGTGGATTCTCTGTGCATCTTTGCACTTTTCCTCTCTGGTAACCTGGGACAGGCCGGCTCTTGCAGTGCTGAATGATGCCTTGTGATCTGACCTAAAGGCAGCATACAGAGTTTTCAAGAATGCACCTCAGCACCCGGTTAGCATGTCTGGTTATAGTCTTAAGGGAAATCACATCGTCTATACACTTGCTAATGTAGCCACTTTTGAATTCTGTCTATTTTTACAGATTTAATCCTCATATGCAGCAGCCTACCTGAACATATTCCAGCCTGTGTGCTCAGAATTGCCCTAAAGGACTGAGATAGAATACGTTTTCTCCCAATTCAGAACCAGTCTGGCGCCCCTGAGCAGAAGTTTGAATGCTGGAATTAGAATTAATTGATGTCATGTACATCACTCTGAATAAGAGCATCGGACAAATGACGTAAATGTACATTTGAATTAGGAATTCAGAATACTTATGTGGACAGAGGTGGGGATGGGGTGCATCCTTGTTACAGTACTATGCAAATTGTTTAAAGCCATTTTTCTCACCATGTCTTCCTGCAAGCAAAGTTGACATTAGAATAAATGCAAACAAACAAAAAAAACCCTGTTAAAAGTATCAAAACATTTTTGGTAAAAAAGTACTTGACATTTTGTGAGCTGGTGAGGAGAACACAGGTTCGGTTCCAGATTCCTCCTCAGTTCCTCCAGCTGTTGTTTGGATTTGTGAAATTTCATCAACAGGTCCTGATTTAATTTAATGAAGAATGAAGTCAAACCAGGCTTCTGATGGAAACTACAAGTAATACTGGGTTTCAACAAGAACTCACTGATATACTGTCCTGGATAATGTTATTTATATTTATTCTTTTTAGATTTATTTAGTAATATTTATGTGCTCATCTAAATAGGTTTTAAATATTATTTTTGCAGGTGCCTAAGACCTCTGCACAGTACTGTAGCTGTCGTGCCTAGTCAGTCAGTTTCCTAGTCAGCATTTCCAGCATCAGTTAGTGTTCAACTGAGCTTTGGAATGCATAAAAGGAGTCACATTAATGATTTGGTATGATCGTGATGTTATAGGTGCTTACAACTAAGGGCAGCTATTGTCTGCTAAAGAACTGAATGGAATGTATAACAGTGTTTGACCATGTTCATCCCTTCATGGCTACAGTTTATCCACCATTAGATGGACACTTGCAGGACGATTGTGCTCAATGGCTGAAGGAACATAAGATCTCCAAATGGTTCAAGGGACATGACGGTGAGCTTTCATTGCTTCAGCGGCCTGCACGGTCCACGGTCATCGGCAGATACAAAATTCTGCTGGCCCTCATATAGGATTTTCAGTTTTCAAATCCAGAAAAAAAAGAGACCACTGCAAAAATGTTCAGTTTGTCAGGTTTTATCTTTTATAGGTGCAAGTATTGAACTGAACAACTTTTTTAAAACATAGTTTTAAAGGAAATGACAAAATATCAAAATAAGAGAAATGATGCAGCGTTTACAGAACTTGACTAACTCAAAGAAAACAAATCTCTTTTTCACTCTTAAAGAAAATGACAGTAATTACCTTTGACGGACTTCTAGGAGTGTTTTGCCATCCAACTGGTCACATTGCGAGAGGAGAGTGTTGATTACAGCAGTTTTTTTATCCTCATCACTTAATCAGTACCTTGTGAAGCAGAACGAGGTGTGCTTGTGTAGGAATTTATAAATGAAAATTTTGGCTGCTCTATATGAAGCTTGCTAAAGACAAGAATTTTAAAACAAGCACACAAAGTATAGGAGTGTTTATTTTTTTATTCCCAGAAATCATTAGGCTTCTCTAAAGGCCTAGAAGACCTTGAGGGTTCCCCATTGCTTTCCCAAAGGTCAAGGGAATTGTCTCCATACAAGTAAGATAATGTCAAACACTGTTGTCGTCTTTTCTCACCTATAAGGTCTCTGGATACACTGGCAAAACACGAAGCAGACCTTTTTAGAAGCCATTTCCATTTCCCTTGTAACATCCCGCTTGCCCTCCATCAGTAATCAAGCGTGCAGACACTCATGCTCCTTCCCTCCCAGAGGAACAGAAGTGGTGATGAGACAAAGAGAGAGAGAAAAGCACATAAAGAGATTGTGCGGTTTAATAACATCTGCACCACAGGCAGGAATTCACAACGTTTTCATTTGCCTGCAAACGAGGCAAATGTTGTAATGAGTCATGGTTTGACTGGTCAGTTCAACCTGCTCACTTTATCTTTTTCCTTAATGTAGGTTCTGCTTTACTTTGGGTGTGAAATGCAGCCACTCAGCCTTTCCAGTCTAGCATATGTGATATGTTAGCATTAAAAGCAGCTAATGGGGTTCCAAAGAGCCCAATTAGTTGGTGCCTGAATTGCAGGTGCATCGGTCGCAAAATACCTTTAATATGAAATGAAGAATAGTCTTCAGAATCCAGCACAAAGGAGCAGTGGTCACAGCTCAAGACCCTCCACCAAGGAGAAACAGACACTTATACACTGCTCACAAAAATTAAAGGAACACTTTAAAGAAACACATTAGATACATCAGATCTCAATATGAAGTTGG
>JBBJLS010000109.1:39171323-39189567 GCA_037577275.1 Bryconaethiops microstoma
ACATTCCGAAAACGTTCACAGCCTACATTACCCCTTTTAGCTCCATTTCACGTGCACACACACACACACACACACACACACACACACACACACACACACACACACACACACACACAGAAGCACACACACATATCATCTTTCTTCTGTTTTCTATGCAGAGCAGAGTCTGTTTGCTTTCCCATCCTGTTGTGTTTGCGAGCGTTTGCCGCACAGATGGGGAACCACAGCTGCCGTTCCCCAGTGTGTGTGTGTGTGTGTGTGTGTGTGTGTGTGTGTGCATAGCACCTGAGGAGCAGGTCCTGATGCCTAATATATGCCAGTTTACACACTCAACGTGTGAGAAAGGATAAAAAGGAGAATCTTCTTTTTCCCTTTAAATTCACCCCAGTAATGTTAAGGTGTGTGCTGAGTTTGACTGTCTGTGGAGTGAGAGAGAAAGGGAGAGAGAGAGTAAGAGACAGAGGTCAAAAGAAAGAGAGAAAGAAATACAGAAATATATTTTTCTGTATTTCTTTTCTAAGTAGTAGCTGATGTCCTTGCCTGTTCCACTCATCCACTGGTCCTAAAGGTCAGAATTACTCAGTTCAAATCTTCTTTATTCGATGAATGTTGTGCGTCTATTTATGGAAAAAAAAAATACTAATCATATTTTTCTCTTCATTTAAGGGAATTCCTTTTCATTTCTTGTATTATCTGAAACAGGCCTATCCACGCTTTTTCTTTCGCAGAAACAGTTCTTTTGCAGAAACCGCTGCAAAGAATGTTGGCAAAATCTCTTTCTACCTAATGAATTTAGTTTAGAAATTATATTTGCTTCATGATGTTGAGTTTCCAGTGCTGCGCAGCACAACAGGAATGGATTGTGTGGTTGTAGCTCATTGAAATTAAGCAGTGGTAACAGTAGCTTGACTACCTGCCAAAAAACTACACTTGACCTATTGTAACTATGAGACCTTTCATACATTTTATACACATTTATGAAATAAATGATGTTTAAAATGAATGACCTACATTAAACTTGGGTATTTTACCAAAAACTAGGGATGGGTCAAGACTAGGAATAGAACTCTCATTATTCTGAATGAGATTTTTGCAAGTTTTTTGTAGTGTCCTCAGAGCATGGATAGGTCAATTTTCCTTTTATAGGGAGCCGCCTTTTAAATTACACTCAAAATACTAAAGCATTGAATTTTCCTGATTCCATTACACATCATTCCCACATAAATATATACATATTTAACTAATCAGTTGTTACCAAAAGTAATTATACAGAATGACCAAATTGTATTGATGCAATTTATTCATGAACTATTGAGAGAACATAGTGCTAGCAGGTTGCCTCCAACTGAAATGCACAGAATTTAAGCTGAATAAGAGACATCCAGAATGTGTGTGTGTTATTAGTGTTAATGGCAGGGCTGGAAGCACTAGTGTTAAATAAAGATTTACTTTCCCCTAACCGAGAGTAAATGAGCACATAGTGTCAACATACTGTTATTCCATTATCATTTTATTCCTCTTCAATCCCCCCTTTGAAGCTGGCATCTGAAACGCCTCTAATCTGTGGCCTTGATTCTAGCCAGGCATGGTTAAGGCTAAGCAGCAGCTATGAAGGGAGGGGAGGTCTCAAATACGCTCATAAGAAGCCTTTGAAGCTCAGCTGAAATGCAATTTTGAATACAGCTCCCTCCAAAAGTACATCTTACTTTTTTTTCACTCCTCAACCATCCTCTCTTTTATGTAACAGAAGCTTCAGATGAAGGCCTGTTGTCTGACATCAGGCCGGGATCAGTGGGAGACTTACAATGGACTGAGAGAAGAGAGAAGTTTTCAGAATTGGTTGCGTCTCTCATCTTTCTGTGGCTGATGTGCATCCACCCTTAGGCCCCATACCGAGCGCAGAGCGCTTCCTTGAGCCCTGTTTTTTAACAATAAAAATGATTTCTGTATTGAGATTGCTATTGCTTTTTGGCAGAAAGAGCCATCTCTAAATATTTGAGAGATTTAGTTGGTTGGACAGTTGGATCAGAAGAGATTTAGAATGATCTGGAGACCTTTAAATGCAAATATAATTTCTTTGTCAGTTAGAGTAGATGTGATATCTTTGTCAGCGTTTCTGGAGCTGGACTGTGTCTGCTTAGATTTTGTATTAACTAAAGACATAGTACAGTCAAGAGCTACAGAAGAGCAAGTGTAGCAAAAATGGCAGAAAATGGTAATCCTGTGTGTGACAGAAAGGTGTCAGAACTCAGAGTGAATCGCAGTGTGATGCTCTGGGCAATGCTCTGCTGGAAAATTATTCCTACTATTCATGTGGATGTTACTGTGATACATTTACAGTTACATTTACATTCACATTTTGTACTTTGTACTCCACAAGAAAACATGCTAGTAAACCTAGACTTAAAATTAAGAGCTACTAGATGACTAAGATTCTACCAGTAAATGGGTTAGCCCTCCACCAGGATCCAATCAGATCACACAAAAAGAGAATTTTTTGTGAAATTAGTGTTAGTTGAGGTAGTTTTTGACATGGACATGTTAGATGTTTTCTCAGTGCTCAGCAAAGAGGAGGGTCTTTTTAAAGACAGTTCTCAGCAGTTCTGACTTTCAGGCAAAGTCTTTTCCACTACATCTGGTGGCCCAGTGGATAGGGAGTTCCCCCTGCGATCAGAAGGTCATGGGTCTGAATCCCAGTGTCACGCTGGAGACCGGAATGACTGTAAGTTTGCCCAAATATGGCGTGAGGGAAGAGCCCAGTCGAGGAAACAAACGAAAGAGCTGGTAACCCACGCGGTTGCTATGAGAACGCTCCGTTAAGGAGCAGAGATTCCCACCAAAGGAACCTACGTTCTAACACGCACACAGAGAGAGAGAGAGAGAGAAGGCTTTGAGAGCCAGGAGTACTCACGGTACCATTGAGTAGAGGATCGACACGGGTTGGGCATGAAGTCCAATGTCTGTGTGCTAAAGGTGCCGTCTCTTCCTGTTTATATACTTATCGTGACGTCACTTCCGGTGCCGATTGACGTCACGTGGTCTGGTGTGTGTGTCACCCAGGACTGCTAGTGGCACCACTGAGGTACCCTTCAGCAAGGTACCTGCTACACGGATGCCCCCAATGGTGGCAGCCCCTGCTTCACTTGGTGAATCGATTAAATGCAGAGAAAAAATGTCATATTGTTCACACTGTCTGCTGTGGTGTGGTGTGTAGACACATGACTGTCACTTCACTTTGCTGCCAAAGCTGAGAAAAGTCTTGTGGTAAGAGGTGGGTCAAGTCAGACTGTACTTGATGCTCTAAGAGGATGAGCTTTGACCCGTGGTCTGATCAGTGTTAATGGGCTGGACCATCTTTGACTTTGTAGGAGAACTTTAGAGTTTAAAAATGAATGCGAGCAGCTACAGAAGGCCTGTGAAGGGTTTGCAGTAGTGGAGCAGTGTGTGAGAACTTTGGTGTATTGAGGACCACATGTGCTGTTGCTTTCTGGATCATCTGTAGATTCAAAACTTTCTACCTAAACATTGCAGAGCAAGTACATGCCTTCATGGCAATGATATTTCTTTATGTTAGCATCTTCTTTCAGCAGGAGAATGTCCCGGCCACTTCAAAAACTATTCAGGGACAATTTGAGGAACAAAAGGTGTTGACTTGGCCTCCAGACTCTCCAGATCTCAATATGATCACCTGCATGATCCTCTGGAGAAACTAGTGCAATCCATGGAGAACCCACCTCACAACTTATAGGAATTAAAGGATCTGCTCCTAATTCTTTGGTGTCAGATAACAAAATAAACCTTCAGAGGTCTTGTTGAGTCCATGGCACAAGGTAGGTGGGTACACAGTATTAGGTACACAGTATTAGGAAAGTCCTTTTAATGTTAGGGCTGATTGGTGTAGGTGTGAAACATGCACAGTACACACACACACACACACACACACACACACACACACTCACAGTCACACGCGCACACACACACTCACACAAACAAACGTGCACGCAGATACAGCATAATACATTCCGGCAATCCAGCTGCAGACCCATGGTGACGCATGAGAGTCAGACACTTGAGAATCTCATCAATCATTCTGCAGCAGTAATCAGGTGGAGAGATGATGAAAAATGTGCCTGTCACACTAACATGTCTCCCCGACAGGAAGTTGTGGTGCACTTTCGGAATGGAGTGTATCCAGTGACTTCCCTCTTCAGTCTGGCACTGACAAACAGACAGACCTCATTATGTGTTTGGAGCAAACTACAGTTTCAAGAGTCTGTGATTATTCTGTTTAAAGACCTCTTTTTCCACATTTACCCTTCTCAGTTGTAGCCTGTGCATAACGTAGCCCTGAAGCCTTGCCGAGGGATGAACCTTGTTAAGCACTTTTTCAGTTCATTCACATTTGGCCCCCTGAACCAAATTTGTTTTGTCTTTAGAAATAAACTGTTGGCTGAATCTCAAATGATCATTAAAAATCTGACTTTTTACTGTTTCTCTCAGAATCATAAAAGATGAAGTTTGAATCAATGGAAATAGGCATTTTCAGTTTAGCACATCTAAAACATATATATTCACTTAATAAAGATTTTTGATAAAGACTTTTGATTTTTGAGCTTGTAGGGCTTTTAACAATGCTCTTATATAAATATATCCATCAGTTTCCCTTTTTTAATTTGACACCCTTCAGATTTTAATAATAAATCTTGATATCTTTTGAGTGAATTATAAAGCAAATTGGCATAGACATGGATCTAAAGGCCCAAAAAAGAACTGATACCATTAGTTTGAAGACTCAAAGACAAATATATATTTTCCTGTGGCATAAAATGATGCCTTGGCATACTTACCAAAGCCCAATTCAATTACCGTCTTATCAAAAGCAATCGGTGGCATTTGCAGGCTGGTTTATAAATCTCTGTCACTGTCACCTATTATTCATACCAATTTACATCTCTTTCCCCTGTCTGACTCTTTATCTGTTCATATGATAAACGTGTTTTATATTCTCTTTGGTCCCACTTTAAAGGGTCCCTAACAACTGTGTAGTTACACATTAACAATGTTTGTGTGTGTGTGTAACTGCTGGCAAGGTTTTCACTGTTACAACTGGTTTACATTAGTACAGCTAATAATAAACATGCTTACATGCTAACTTTGGATTTTATTCATGGAATGGCCAGTAATTACATGAGTAAAAGCTATGTAGAATTACATTAGCTGCACTATTGTTATCCATCTGTAACAGTGAATTCATCTGTTAAACAAAATACTGACTAGTACACATTCAAAACAGAAGTATTTAGTTACTTGTATTCAAATATTATATCATTTAATTGTATTTATATGATCAATTATGTGATACATGGTTTTGATAAGGTCGTTGGATACTATAGGATACCCATGTAAAAGTCTACATTTTCTGAACCGGCATGTTCTGCCGCCCGCGAGCCCCAAACTCAGGACAACCCCCGACTTCTTTGCTCCATCTACCCGACCTCTCCCCGCCTCGGATGCCCACTCTGGAGCCAGGGAGCCCATGCAGATCGGCTGCGCCTCCCTATTCGCCGTGGAGAAGGAGCGATGCTACCGTATGGGCCTTTGTGCCTATTGCGCCTCCCCCGAACACCACCGTGCTGTCTGCCCTCTCCGTCCGGAAAACGACCCGACCAGGTGAGTGGTTCACGGCTATCTCCCTCCACCCAAGCGTTTCCCGCCTCACATTACAGGTTCACCTTCTGCTGGGCCACCGACGGATCGTGACCACCGCCTTAGTGGACTCGGGGGCGGCTGGGAACTTTGTCGATCAGGCGTTCGCTGCCCAGCAGGGGATGAAACTCGAGGCGCTTCCTTGGCCTATTCTTATCAACGCCATCGACGATCGGCCCCTGTCCCCGGGCCCCGGGCCCCATCACCCACCAAACCCAACCCCTCACTACCCTCACCAAACCCACTCTCCGACCCTTCAAGCTCGACCCTCTTGCCATCCGAGCCTTCCATCATCTCTGCTCCCTGTTCACCACTGCCCCCATCCTCATGCCATTCGTTGTTGAGGTGGACACCTCCGATGTGGGCATCCAGACCAGAAGCTGCACCCGTGCGGCTTCTTCTCCAGAAAATTCAATCCCACCCAGCAGCACTATGGTGTAGGGGACCGTGAGCTGCTGGCCATCAAGTGGGCCCTGGAGGAATGGCGTGATTGGCTCCAGGGCGGCAGTGATCTGCTCACCGTCTGGACCAACCACCAGAACCTGGTCACTATCCAGCAGGCCAAACAGCTAAACCCTCGGCAGGCACGGTGGGCTCTGTTCTTTGAACAGTTTAATTTCCACCTATCATACCGTCCGGGGTCCAAGAACATGAAGGTAGACGCTCTCTCGTGGAGAGTGGAGAGTCCCCGGATGGACCCCGCGCCTGTCCTCCTGCCTCGACTCATCCTGGCTCCGCTCCGGTGGGGGTTGGAAGATCGCATCCACCAGGGGCACACCTTGGATCCACCGCCAGCCAACACTCCACTGGGGTGCCTGTATGTCCCCACGACCCTGTGGTCCGAAGCCCTCCAATAGGCCCACTCCCCCACGCTTGCGGGCGACCCCGGTGTGTCCCGGACCCAGGGCCTCCTGCAACGGGCCTTTTGGTGGTCATCCGTGGCTGCGGACACCAAATAGTACGTCCAGGCATGCGCGGTGTGTGCCCGGGTGAAGACCTCCAATCAACCGGCCGCCGGCACCCTTCAGCCTCTCCCCGTGCTGCGCCGACCCTGGTCACACATCGTCCTGGACTTCGTCACCGGCCTGCTCACCTCTGATGGCAAGAACACAATCCTCACTATCATCGACCGTTTTTCCAAGGCCGTGCACCTGGTGGCGCTTACCGAACTCCCCACGGCCAAAATGACCGCAGAACTGGTCCTGCATTGGTTCCCCAAGGACGTCGTCTCGGACAGAGGGCCCCAGTTCACCTCAAAATTCTGGGGACCCTTCTACCATCTGATCAGTGCCACCACCAGCCTCTCATCTGGGTACCACCCCCAAACCAATGGTCAGACAGAGCGGGCTAACCAACATTGGCAGCGCTCCTGGGCACGCTACCTCAACCTGCTCACCTCCTCGACCACTGGACTCAGCCCCTTTGAGGTGTGCTATGGCTACCAGCCCCCGGTCTTCGAACGCCAGGAACTGGAGGTAGAGGTGCTGTCCGCCCACCAGTTGGTCCGCCCCTGGACGACTGTTCCAAGTAGGTGACAGGGTCTACCTCTCAGTGTGAAACCTCCGCCTCCACACTGACTCCCCCAAGCTCAACTCACAATTCATCGGACCCTTCTGCATCACCCACCGACTCAACCCTGTCACCTTTTGGCTCCAGCTGCCTGCCTCTCTCAAAATGCACCCAGTATTCCACATGTCCCATTTAAAACCTGTTTTTTTCTCCCTCTGTCTCCCCAGGCTTCAGCTCCCCCTCCGCCATGGATAATTGACAGTGGTCCTGTCTACACCGTTCGGTGGATCCTCGACTCGCGCCACCGTGGCCGTGGCACCCAGTATCTGGTCGACTGGGAGGGCTATGGTCCGGAGGAGCGGTCCTGGGTTCCCAGGCGGCACATTCTGGACCCTGCCCTCATCCAGGACTACCGTCGTCGGGTATCCCGTCCATCGGGTCCCGCAGGTGCCGGCCCTGGTGGGGGGGTACTGTCACACGCACCATCCACGTGATGTCCCAGGGGCGTGGGAAATGACTCATGGCAGGGTATATAAACCGGAAGCTGGCACTAAGCCAGCACTCAGTCATTAGGTCCCAACCTGGCCAGTAGCCAAGTTTCATCTCAATGGTACCGTGAGTACTATCAGCCCCCAAACCTTCTCCTCTAGCCTTTATACCCCTCTGAGTGCGTGTGTGAACGCTGATTCCTGGTGGGAATCTTCACTCCTTGGCTGAAGCATTCGCAGAGCAAACAACGTGAGTTCGCCAGCCTCTTCGTGCCAATGCGCGACCTGGCTCTTCCCTCATGCAACACTGGGCGACCTGTCAGTCCGATTCGTGTCTACTCCGTGACACACACACACAAACACACACACACACGCACATATGTTTGTCTTATATTAGAAGTGACCTCTTACTATCTAAGACAATAATAATTATAATAATCCACTTGTAATTTAAAACGATATTATAATATTATTATTATATAACAAATAATGATTTTATAATGGCCCTTATAGAGTTAAAAAACAATGCCATAATGTATTTTTCATTTCTTATGTTCAGCATGTGCTTAAAGCTTTAAACCAGCTTTAAACTGCTTTGCAGATGTTTCCGATGGAGCAATTACTTCCCACATGAATATCTCAATGAGCATAATTACAGGTATACCATCAGAAAACTGTTGTAAATGCTGTTCTGGATTGCTGTGCCAGTAATGACTATCTTTGAAAATGCCAAATCAATGATTTGGTTTTGTTGTGATACTTGTTTGTGCGACCATGGGGGGGCGACTATTAGCAGGTGCATCACGCACTAGTGAAAACAACTCTGCTCAGGTGTGTTAACCTAGACTGTAATAAATTGTGCAGGAAGAATTAAATAAAACTCTCTGGGCCCTCTGAGAGGCAAGAGTCACTGACTGATTGCATAGATTATCGACCCTATTTTCTGAAACATAATTTATTTCTGCTTGAAATATGAAAACAAAGAAAGAAATAACACCGGGACAAAGGCTTGAATGCAGTTTTAATCAAAACCTTGACAGCTTTTTCTTTGCACTACTGGAAGACAATCACCATGCCAACTCATTCTGAAAGAAATTCTGACATTTAGCAGACAATGAAACAAAATGCCTGCTATTGTTGTTTGATCCGTGCCAAGCTGCTTCTGTCTGCCTCTCCGGCTCTGACGGATACCTCAGCCTCCGAACGGGATGTCTCCAGGCATTCTCAACCCTCCTACACGTCTCGTTCTAATGACATTCATTATATTAAACATGTTCATTTGTTGCCTGAACGTGACTTAAATTGTGCCCAGTGCAGAACTGTTTAAGGATTTGGCAGATCATGGCTCCATGTTTTTCGCACAACAGAATCTTGTGCAGTCTTTTATCCACTGTAATGGTTTAGTGCGAGGCTGAGTGGCTACAACCTCATGATGTTTTCTAATACAGGCTGCATTTACCTTCCAAGTGCTGCTTTACTACTCATGTCCCATCAGATTTAACCAGTTCCAGCCATTCCCAGAGTTCTCTTATTTAATGTCCTTTGTGGAAAATATTAACATGAAAACACAAATCTTGAACCCAATTTGGTAAAGTTATATTTAATAGTTCTGCATAACTCAGCGTTAACTTTGTACATATTTTTGGACGTGTGGGGTGGCAGGTGGGGAGGCAGGGTGGTACTTCAGTTTAAATGAAGTTTAAAATAGGCTATGCTATATAAGGTGGTTTTCTTGTGTTGTTTGAAAGGTTCACCATTTTTTATTTTTGAGTAAAAGTAAAACAATGGTACACCCATGTAAAAACGTCTACATTTCCAAAAACTCACTCCATTTTTTGTGATTTTTTAGGTAAGGCATATTTTTACCTTTTATATTTTTAACTGACCAAAATTCACTCAGTCCTTGCCTAATACATGGTATGTCACGAGAGAAGCTGTAGTAGACTGTAGACGCCCAAATGTAGCGTAGGGGAAGGACCCAATTGCGGATACAGACGACTGAGCTGGTAACCCACGCAGTTGCTATCAGAACGCTCCCAAACAGAGTAAGGTTTCCCACCAAAGGAAACCGCGTTCTGACACGTACACAGAGACAGGTAATAAGAGAAGGAGGAGAACTCAGAGTACTTACGTTATCGGAGATACCGAGGGCGACACATATTGAGTAGAACTCAGTGTCTGTGTATGGAGGTACCTTTACTTCCTGCTTACATACCCATCGCGTGACGTCACTTCCGGTCCCGATTGACGTTACGTGGTCTGGTGCGTGTGACACAGTGTTACAATAGCACCTGTCCAAGGGTGGGATATATTAGGCAGCAAGTGAAAAGGCAGTTCTTGAAGTTGTTCAGGGATGGTTTGAGGAACATGACAAAGCGTTCAAGATCTCAATCTGATTGAACCTCTGTGTGACAAGCTGGACAAGCTAGTTCCATCTATGGAGGCCACTCCTTTTGACTTGCAGGACTTAAAGGGATCTGCTGCTAATGTCCAGATAGCACAACACACCTTCAGAGGTCTTGTGGGGTCTATATTTTGATGTGTCAGAGCTGTTTTGGTGGTGTGAGGGGACCTACACAATATTAGGCAGGACATTTAATGTTCTATTCAGCCTGCAGCATCAACACGCATTCACACAGAACTTGTAAGAAGTGTTTCAGCCTACCCTGCTTTTTGAAATGGGCAGTCAGAACACTGATCATTTATGTACAGTACTTTCCACAAACATTGGCATCCATGGTAAACATGCTTTGGAAAGCTTAGATCCAAAAGTACTCAAATAAAGACCTTCCTTACATCTAAATTTAGTGAATGATCATTAGCGATCTTAATTTGTTGAGCATAGATAATTCCATTCCATTATTTGAACCACTCACCCTTATCTAGGGTCACGTGGGGTGTGGGGGCTTATCCCAGCAGTCATAGGGCATAAGGCAAAGAAACATCCTGAACAGTTCACCAATCCATCACAGAGCATAGATAATTACACTGATAATATAATGTTTACAAAGGATGTGAGATTATCTTTGAAATATGTGCATGCATTCATTGAAATAGCTGAATATCTTGGAAACTGAGTAGAGTGGGGTGTGCGTTAGGCCATTAGTGCGTGTATGGATGTGGAATCAATGATCCAAACTTAAGTCTAAAACAGTACTGCTGGCGCTGGACTTTTCAAACTTTTCTTTGTTTCGCAGATCAATAGCATTTAAAAATAGAGGCCAGTTAGTGCAACATGCATTAATCTATCCAGCCAACAGCAGGACGGACAGCACATTTGTTTCTCAAGGGGGATTTCAACCTCCTTTACTTGTTTTAATGAATGCTTGGACAATGGCAGAAAGTCCTGTTCATTCACTAAAGTGTGTCTTGAATAATACAGAGGAGACAGTATAGATTCACTCGGAGAAATGTGGTCTTTATCTTCCCACCACACATGACTAACAAACTCCCTGGGGGAGGCGCAATTCCAACATGCTGTTTTTGGAAGTATCAGGGAAAAATATTCACAAGAGTGTCAGCAGCTGCCTCTCAAAGATACAGAACATATCCTCACACTCATGGCCTCAATGAGTATTTCAGTTCCTTTAGTGGCCACTAAAACCCAAAACCATAAGTGAGGATTTGGGGCAGGCCAAGAGTTTGGTATGTGCCTTGACAAGCTGCCTACATGGCCAATGGCTACCTTCTTGAATAGGAAGAGGTCGTTTGACTGATGTGCAGTGTTGTGTGTAACAGATAACTCCTTTCAGAATGATACGTCTCCGCTGCTCATTAAGGTCCCAGTTGTGGGCACTTGTCTGGTAAATGCTATAACACCACCTGAACTTTTCCCACAACATCAGTTTGTTTGCTGGGAATGCCATTAACAGTTTTACATCAAAGACATCAAATTCAAAATCCATATATGATGTTTACATCACTGAGATTTTACATTCAGATACATGCGACACCAGGCACACACACACACACACACACACACACACACACACACACTCTAACAGTGACACAGTGTCAGGATGATAGAGGCACTGCCCAATCAGTCCAGGCAGGTCTGAATGAAAGGAAGACAGATTCAGCTGGGTTAATATATCGTTAATGTACATCTGTCACTTTTTTATTTGTGCAAGGAAGCACTCTTAACACACGCGTGCGTGTTTTCTTTTGTGCTTATACACATATATACACATATTTAAAAAAACACGCACGTGTTTGTGAGGGTGTTTCCCTGTTCAGCCCACTCAGAGGAGATCCCCCTCCTCCAGATGAAGACTCAGAATAACATATGAAAAGGTCAGTCATTTCTAATTTGACTAAAACTTGATTCGCCCGCCACTTACTCAATACACTAAACACTCCTGTACAAAGCGCATGTGCGTGAGCGCGCGCCGCCCGTAGTGTCACCAAACACACACACGCGGGCTGACTCGGGCGGATTGATGGCGTGACGTCAGCACGCAGTAGCTACCTTGCCAGAGATGGGGGATTAATCTTAGAGAGAGAGAGAGAGAGAAAGAGAGAGAGAGAGATAGGGCGAGAGAGGGAGAGAAAGACAGAGACGCGCTAATCTCCAGGGAGACGCGCACGTTCGGAATGAGCGGTAACGGTCAGCGACTTTAGGAGAAAAAAAGAAAGAGGAGGAGACAGGGAGTGAGTGAGGGAGAGAGAGAGACACAGAGGAGAGAGAGAAGAGCCAACAGTGTGGAGGATGATTCTAAAGCTGTTTGGACCCTGAGGGCCGCGTTTTTCTATCTAAGGTGAGGCCACTGTCTCTTCCATTCTCCCTTTACGTGGGGGTTGACATGCGCGCACGCGCACGAACTCCCCGCGCGGGGGTTTCGTCAGTAGCTCGGCTTTCAAGTGTGTGAAGTATGTTAGAGAGGGAGAGAGAGGTCAGCTGTATTTACCCTCGAGGCTGGAGGTGACGGGTTTACTCTCTCTGGGCTTAAACGGGCAGAGTCAGGAGAGACGATTACGGTCCTCGCCGAAACAGCGTCACGAAGGAAAGGAAGGCTGAGGAGAAAAGTATCAAAGAAGAGAAAAGAAACGAAAAAGAGAATAGAAGAACTGAAGGTGAGGACGAGCCCAGTAGAAACAGAGGAGAAGAGGTGAAGGGAAGAAAAAGGAGAAAGAAACACGAAAAGCTGTGAATGAAAAGTTTTTATCCTCGTTCTGCGATGAGAAAAGCGACAGAGAGCGGAGGGATTTTTTTCACTCGAAACGGGAGTGTGTGAGTTTCTCCGCTGCTTTTCTCTGACACACTCAGGCTTACTTCGGTTATGTGTTTTAGTCTTTAGATGTGTGACTACAGGAGGGGCTCCATTTTTCAGAATTGCGTCTGGGAGACACAATTGGACACTTCTGACTTTCTGTCCTAATCACGCACGCAAACACGCATTCAGATACGCACACACACGCACCCGCACGCAGAGCTGGCTGCAGATTACCAGCAGTTGAAGTATCTTTCTTACACGGGTTTCTGTATGTCTGTGTGGTAAAAATCACTCCCTGTTAGTGTCTTTATTACCCCTCTCACATACGTGAAGAAGGAGCCACTTCCATCGGCTCAGGGTGACATTTTAAGGTTTTTTGAGATTTTAAGGCTTTCATGTTTGGGTGTTAGTTTTACAGCCCTCGTCTCCTCAGCCCGAGGACAAAAGAACAGCGGAGGTGCAGCCGCCTCACCTCCAACAGACTCGAGCGCTCCTGTCAAGGTGTTCCTGACTCTGTGTGTATGCATGCGAGAGAGAGAGAGAGAGAAGCACAGAGAAATAATTTATTTCACAAAAATGTTTACCTGATTCTAGGATTTCTGCCTCAGAGTCTAAGTTTAATTCAGGTGAATCGAACTTCAGCCCATTCAGTCCATATAAATTCAGTTCAGTTCATGTAAACTGAACTGAATCAAATGAAACTGGAGATTGTCCAGTCAATGGCAGATCTATTCGATTCAATTCAACTCCGTTTCAATTCGGATCAGTAATGAGTCCAATAAAATCAATTCAAACTGAATTTAATTATCTTTAGTCCATGTCAGTTCTGTCTCAGTTCAAGTCATTCTCCTCCTTCTCTGCATGAAGATGCATGAAGACTAGATTTAACTGATAAATGTGCTTTGCTGCATTGAATTGAATAAAATTCTGTTCAGTCCAATTCAGTTTAGTTTCATTTTGTTTTCTGAATCCTGTTCTTTGAGACACAGACATATATGAAAAGATGAGAGTGCTTTACTGGTGTGCCAAATAGTGGTGCGCTTGTTTTGCCAAAGTAAGCTGAAATAAATGTTGAGGCTGCACAAATAGAAAAAATGTGAAGGCTGTACATTAAAAGATTTTGTTAAACCATCTGAATCTCTCTCTCTCTCTCTCTCTTTCAGACCTGCTTGTCCTGGACTGATTGGGCTACACCTCCATCATTCTGACACTGTGTCAGCGTTAGAATGTGTGTGTATATGTGTGTGAATGTAAGTCTGTGAGAGTGTGCTGTAGCCCCGCCTGACCTGGCCTGATGATCCGGCCTGGCTGCAGTCCCCCTGTGCTCTGAGCTTCAGATGGACTGTGTGCGCTCAGCACTGAGCACTAAAATGCATTGGGTCACTCTGCTGCTGGCCAGCGCAACTTTCTGGGGCAGAGTATCCGTGCACAGCTATTTAGACTATGAAGAGACCTATGACTATTATGAAGAGGAGAAAATGGACAGTATTGACTACAAAGACCCATGCAAGGCTGGTAAGGCTGCTCCTCACACTACACTGATGCTTTTAAATGCTGTTTCTTCTTTTAAGAAACATTCAACCTGCTCCAGCAAAGTACCACCTTTCAGAACAAAACATACCTTCGGCAACATTACAGGACGACAAAAACTCACTTTATTCACTTTGTCCTATGAAAACAGAAAATATATTGCTTAAAGTGCAGAAAAATTTGTCATTCAGGTTTAATGTTTGGCTAGGAAATGTAAAGCAGGAGTTTCAGATCAGGGGTCAGGCCACAGAAAACTTGTACATACAAAAAGGAAAAAGATAAACAATAAATTACACTTATCAGTTTCATTACCTTTATCCAGAACTATCGATAAATCAATATGTGTCCACAGCCTCATTCTGCTGGTGTCTGCTTGATACTTCTGATTAATGGACCGGTTTCATCCCTACACAAAATTGTTCTTACATGTTCTGGTATACTGCTTCGCTTACAAAGCCACTACTGAAATATAGTTCAATGCCGTCTATGTCTTTCTACGATAATTTAAACAGAGACCAAAGAACCCTATTCTTTAAAATAAGAGGGGTGATCTTGGAACATCTCTTTCATATCCATGTAAAAAGACTCATTACGACAGAGACAAATCTGTCTGTCTGTGATTATTTAATAATAATTACATCAACTTATTGATTTTTGTATAATGAATGAGTATTTTTATAATTAATGTTGTTCAGTGCCTTGTGTGCTACATTATCTCCTCTCCCTCCTGATAGACTTTAATGCGGCTTTAATATGGTTTCTCTCCTCCCAGTACTTCTGAGGTCACATGCTTGACCAGCCTGTGGTTAGGCTCGGTACTTTTATTCAGCACAGCAAAGTTGATGGGCTTTAAAACCAGATTATATCAAGTTTATCTGCTCCACGTTAGAGATACATGTATATATGTGTGTATGTTGACCTGGCTGCACAGAGAGGATCTGAATATCTGTAGTATTGTCTTTCTCTTTCTCTGTTATTTTTGTTGTTTGTATATGTGTATGTGTGCGTGTGTATGTCTGTGCCTGTGTATGTGAACCAAACTCCACCCAAGACTGAACAGATGTTTAAAATGCAGTCCGTACTTACATGCACTCTCTCGCTCTTTATTGCCCCTCTCACTTTCGCACTTTTTTCGCTTTTTCTCTACATATATTCTCTGCTTTTCCTTCTCTTTTTTCTCTGTCTGGCCCTCTATGTTTTTCCCTGTCATTCTTTCTCATTTTTATTCTCTCTTTATCTTCCCGCTCTCTCTCTTCTTGTCCTCTGTCTTTCTTTCTCTCTTTTCTCCTTTTTATCTTCTCTCTCTGTTTGTTTTTCCTTCTCTTTCTTCTCTCTCTCAGTCTTTCTCTCTCTATATTTCTTTCTCCCTGTCATTTTTTCTCACTCTTTGCTTTACCTCTCTCTTCATCTCTCTCTCCCTCTCTCAGATTTTTATACAGTAATTGTATTGTGTGTTTTTTCCATTTCCAAGTTGTTCCACATTCACAGACACGATGATGATGATGTGTGTGTATATGTGTGTTTTTAGTATGTGTGTGTGGTTAAAATTTGGCTTTGTTTGTTAAAAACAGCAAACACATCTGTTTTTCTACTTTAAGGCGTCAAGATGCGGCTCTTTTGGGAGCATGTGAGAGTGTGTTTGTGTGTGAGTGCGGGAGGGAGTATAAAGCCATTACAGGGAGGACCCCTGTTTTTCCTAGACTGAAAAATACTTTTGATATTCATCAGCCATGTTTGTAATGACACTTCATGGACAATATTCAATAGACTGCTCTTAAACATTTTGACATATTTTATACTTTTTTGGAGTAGAGGCAGTGTATAAATCCAATTGCCACTCCCCCTCTGTCATTTACACTGAGATTTCGAATCCTGTGCAAAATGGTCATAAAAATTACAGATGTCCTGTTGTAAAAGGAATCCGGTCCAAATCGTGCTTCTGTCTTAGTATAAAAGTACCATATTAAGGTTGAGACAAGCTTTGATATTAGTAGTAGTAATCCCACTTAAGGCATTCCCATCAGCTATCTCAGTGTGTTTGTACTTATCTGATATCTGTTCTTTTCTATTTGTACCAACAAACTTAATATCTCACTTAACTGAGACTGGAGGCAAGTATTTTGGACTAGAGGCTAATTACACCTCAACAGCTAGTGCTGTGTACACTGAATGCCTAAATCATACACTTACTTTAAACCACATCAAAGTGTTACATGATACCAAATAGATGTGCTTGAGTGGTTTCACTAGGAAATGGATAGTGGGCAAAATTCAGGATACTGTTTTAAGCTATGCGATGCACTTTTGTTCATTTGGATAGATATCAAAATGTCTTACATTGATATAAACTGAAGAATCAGTCTTGTCTTAGCTATGTTGGAGTGAGGACATTTTTTGCTTGGTTTACGTTGCGATGGATAACATTGTCTGCCAATTCCGGTAAATGTAAATGTTTAGAAAGTATTTTACTGGCTAAATATTTGGAATATGTTTCTGTAATTTCTGTAAGTCAAACTGTAATTGGGCAGTGTGTTGAAGAGCAGTCTGTCAAGTGGCAAAACGTTGAATTTTTCCACCTTCTGCAGATCACCTCAAGCTGAATGCTGACCACCTAAAAACAACTGGGCCATCAAACCCCTTTAATCTGCATCTTGCTAATGTTAATGCTACCCACTCTCCCAGCACTTTAGTCTTTAGTGCTGACTTCAAATACTTCTGTGTAACTAATTATACAGTTATTACTCTTTAGACTACTCTTTAGACTATTTGTTGACTACTGTTAGTTATTCAGCAGCTACTATAAAAAATAACATAGAAGTTATGCAGCTATGATCAAGGGAAGTGTGGGCCTACATACGGGTCCCCCTTAATGGTCCATTCCAGTCCCATAAAAAAGGAGAATGCTTTGTTTGGGGCTCCTCTTCGTATGTACAGAAAGTGCTTCTTTAAAAAGCCACATTAGTTTCAATAGGCCAGTAATGGGTTGGTATCATTATACAGACATTAGAGTGCATTATCTGTCACAGTTATCTTAAGACATTGTACGAATAACGACCCTGTCACTACAGAATAACCAGTCCTTTCAGATTATGCGAATAGGCCCACACCCCCTTGTTTGGGTCAATGCTGAGAGTAAAGTAACGCAAGCACACCTCAGGTAGGCCTTAATGGGTGAATAGGAGTGTGATTACAGCATTTTAGGCTATAAAGACTTTTTACTAAGATGTGTTTTAAAGCATAGTGATGTAAAAATATTTGTTGCAGTGCATCGACATGAACATACTGGTTTAACTGAATGCATTTTGACATGCTAGATTTCATCACAACTGACTATAATAATATTTCTTGGTCAAAATTAAATTCTTGGAATTTTTTTTATATTCTGCCACTGTATAGGTCTTCCATTAAAATAATTCTAAATTGTACCCAAACTTTGAGATTTCATGATTCGCTGAATCAGTTCTAAAAGATTCTTAACGCACTCATTTGTTTCCTAAAGAATCATGAGTCAGTGAGGTCACGGATTTAGATCTCCTTTTCAAGCAACAAAGTCGGTTATGCTTAACCTGTTCTCACCCTCAAGTCAGAAAACTATATTTGCAGGTTTCACATGATTACAGCGCTCAGGGCTATGTAGGTCAGAGTGTATCTGCTTAATGGTAGGGTATTTTATGACCTAATGAGAGGGAGATGCTCAAAGAATATGTCTGATATCAGGACTGTCTCTCTCTCTCTCTCTCTCTCTCTCTCTCTCTCTCTCTCTCTCTCTCTCTCTCTCACACACACACACACACACAC
>JBBJLS010000109.1:39199346-39215184 GCA_037577275.1 Bryconaethiops microstoma
GAGAGAGAGAGAGAGAGAGAGAGAGAGAGAGAGAGAGAGAGAGAGAGAGAGAGAGAGAGAGAGAGAGATTGAGAGAGTATGATTAAATCAATATTTATGGGATGGCTGGCATGGCAGGGCATGTGCAGAGCCCACACCCCTCAGCAGCCCCAAGTGCTAATTGCCTGGAGGCAAACAGAAGCACCACTCATAAGCAGTGAGACACGCTGTAGTTAGCCCCCTAAATTTCCCCCAAGTGCTCCAATAATGCAGTGCAATCACAATGGCAAGAACAAACACTATTCATTCTAATTGAGTAGCTCTGAGACGCTTTGCAGGATAATTTAGCAGCTAGATGAATAAATGCTTAAATAGCAGTTTTAATAAAGAGTATTTAGGAGTTTAAGGCAGTGTTGTTGGCATTTCAAGTTGTGGATATTGACATTTCAAATGCCAAATGGCCCAGTGGTGATCATATTAACAGCTTTACTCTCCAACTGCCTTGGCATTCCAACAGGACAGCTGCAATAGAGAATGTGTTTATGCTTTAAAACCATTTTTTGTTTGAGTTTAGACTTGCCCTGTGAAATGAGACAAACATTTTTTGTTTGGTCAGTGTTTTAATGCTGAATTAAGTGATTGTATGCTATTGCAATGCTGGAACTATTCTTTTTCTGTCACCTGTATCTTGAAGCTTGGGGGCTTGCCTTTATTGGAAGTTAAAGAGCGATCTGGTCTCAGGTTTCACTGTGTATGACTTGAGTTGGAAGTTAAATTGCTAAACACTAGATTTGGGATGACCAGTTGTCTAGAATGTTGGTTATTGGATGTGACCAATTTGACTGCATGTACATAGGTTTTCTCAGTTTGGGTGAGGTTCTCGTGTGGTTTATTAGATGGCTTTGGTCAGTATGGCACACTGTTGGGGACAGAGTGTTAGTGTTGGGTTGTGTTGGGCAAAAGACAGTTTGGGCAGTTTGTGGCCTTGGTGGCTGTGTTGATTATTTTGGGGTGTTAGAATGGGAGCTTTCCCTGTTTGAATGAAGGAATGTTCCTTGTTTGGGACTCATTAAGAAAATATTGGTAGTACTGAAAACAATTATGGGGTTGTCTGAGGGTTATATCCATGGATGGTTCACGCAGTTGCCTTCCTCACCATGTTGGTTTTTAGTTCATACATCCCCACTGCAACTGCATGAAGAAGGTTAGAGATCAATTTGTTTCTATGTAGGTAGTTTCCAGGAATGCTGTAGCACGTAGGTAGGCAGCAGGAACTGCACCTCAGGAATCAATGCTCTCATCATATGGCTCTGCTTGATATCGTTTTAAGGGGAAATGGTATTTTGACAGTGTTGGTGAGTCTGTGGTTTCTCCTACAGTAGTTGTAATCTTTGTACAGGAAAAAAGAGTTGTTATCCAACTGGAGATGGATAAATTGAGCATGCACAGGCTGGGTTAAAGGAGTCTTGAAGTCGCTTCTTGGATCTAATTAAGCCAGGTAAGCTATTTAGTAATGGTGATACTGAGAATTCAGGTGTTTTGATTAAATCTGGTTCACAATGTTTGCAAATGTTTAATGTGGGTAACCTGCATCTGGGTCTAGAGTTTGATGAGAGACCCAAACACTTTTTTCTGCCTTTTTGTAGCTGTTACTAGAGGGAGAGGTTACCCTGAGGCTAGCTGCAGTTGGTCAAGGAATTTTATTCAGCACTTAGTACAAGTGACAGCCAGAACTACACCACTGTTAAAGATGCAGTTCTTAAACCTTATAATTTGGTACCAGAAGGCATATCAGCAATGCTTCGTGTCTTGGAGGAAATGCTTGACGAAGCATTTCAGCAGACAGTGTTCTGCATGGGAGGTTACTTCTTTTACAGATTTGTGTGATCTATTTGTGCTAGAGCAGTTTGAAGATTGCATTCCACCTGAATCACTCATAATGCTGAGTGTGAAGTAGGGACTGCCTCTGAGTAAAGGACAGTTTGTTAAAAACTGCTACTGCTAAAGCTGCTACAGCTAAAGTTTCTTGTCACAACGTTAAATTTTCTTCATCAGCAGAATGTCCTGTACTGGAAATCAAGCTGAGTCATGCAGCTTGTAAACATGTTTTACCATCTGATCTCAGTGCTTCAGTCAGGAAAGTTCAGCCTGAGGAGGTGTTTGTTTCCATTAAACCTGAAACTGAGGAATATTCTGATTTTTGAGGCTTATGTGTCAGATGCGTTGGTATCTCTCACTGATAGTGACATTAAAGTGTCTGTGAAAATCAGCCACAGGAGTAAAATATTCATTTATTCTAGTTCTGTAGCAACTTTTATATACTGGTGCTTAAGTGCTGGTACAGGCAATGACTTCAACCTCTGTGTGTTCCTGTGCACAAAGTGAATGGCGATGTCCTCATTGGGTTTTGGCCAGCTTTTCTTATAGATGGGGTAGATGTAATCCAGGGGAATGATTCGGCAAACAATTGTGTTTGGGCTTCTGCATAGTGGTGTGTTGAGCTGTAAATTGGCACCCCAGACTTGACTTAAGTGCTCTGGCAGTGCTTTGTGAAGAGTGAATTAGAGATTAGCCACCTCTGAACTTTATAGATTACATAAATTGTTTCCAGCACAGGCTTTATGTAGCTGTTATATTGGCAAAACAAAAACTGGCAAACTCTCAGGCTAGGACAAAACGTTTTTATGACCAGTGCTCTGAGAAATGTAAGCGTAGTGAGGATAACCAGGTACTAGTATTGGGCTATGTACCAATGGGCATCTGCACAATGATCTATACCAGACCTGGGCATTTTACGGCCCACGGGCCACATATGGCCCTTTGGGTATCCCTGTCTGCGGTATGTCAGTCATAAACACAAATGAATAATGTTGAAAAAAATCAATTCTCAAATACTAATCGATACAAAAATTTAGTATCGAGTTCGATATCAATTAACACTGGTATCGATACTTAAATGCCAGTTTTGCATCTGCCAGTTCACGGAAATCGCCGGCAGACTACAACAATTTTCAACAGGCATTCCAGAGGGCAGCCAGGGACCTACCTGGAGGACCCAATGTTTATAATTTACTGCTTTTTACAACGGGAGAAAATTAATATTGAGAAGAATTACGTTCATATTATGGTTGGTTCGGCCCTCCAACACAGTTCAGATTTTTCATGTGCCCCCCTGTAGAAATTAATTGCATGGCCCTGATCTATATAGTACTCCAGAATGAAGAGGACCCACCGCTGCCACAGTGATCATTTCATGTTCTAATCTTAGGTTCAGTCTGATGTTTTAGATCCTCAGAAATGTGTCTGGTTTTAACCGCTCCTACAGTGATACAGGAAAGCATTTAGTGGGAGAATGTGGCAGCTCATAATGATTCTGTACTGTGCGATCACTTGAAGAACTTGGAATCACTTCCAAAATAAGATGTTTTGTTGGCTCATTTGCTTGTTGAAAAGAGGTCTAAGTTGGCCGAACTGATTAAAAGTTATCCATGCTTGCT
Source organism: Bryconaethiops microstoma (assembly GCA_037577275.1). Classification (NCBI taxonomy): domain Eukaryota; kingdom Metazoa; phylum Chordata; class Actinopteri; order Characiformes; family Alestidae; genus Bryconaethiops; species Bryconaethiops microstoma. The sequence goes on from JBBJLS010000109.1 coordinate 39,202,823, forward strand.
TGTCCCTAGTAGAGTCTCTGAAGAGCAGTTAAAAATAATTGATGGTGAAGGTAGTCCTTAAAACTCAGAACATATACGTTTAATAAGTAAAATCTGAATTAAACAAATAAAAAAGTCTATAACAGTCTAAAATGGGTGTTCGCTCTCCTACTTGCTTGTCATTTGCTGCACTTTCACTCAGTGGGCCACTCCCTCTGTGGGTTTCCCCACCCACCCGTGGGCGGAAACTATCCTGAAAGTTCTCTCAGGTTCAGGTTCAAAGATCTTTCTTTTGTGTTCCTTTCTAAGACCTAAAATAAAGAAATTTGAGTATTTTTGTGTGACGCCATTATTAACCCCAGTAGTGGTTTTTATTATTACATGTTTTGTAAATTACAAGAACATTGGTTCTACGTGACTGAGGACCACAAAACAAAGCTCAGCATGACGTCTGACACCTCAAACATCAACACAAACTGGAGGAACTTCCATATAAGTTGGCTGTTTGGCTGCATGATGATGATTTACCATTTGTTGCACTGCCGGCACTGATCTATGCAGCTCACATTCTATGGGTTCAATACATGATTGATAATTGTGCTGATGTAACCTCTTCTTCTGTTTGCTCGTTGAAAAATCTGATAAAGATAAGATAAACCTTTATTAGTATCACAATGAAGGTTTAGCTTATCTTTATCGGATTTTTAAATCAGCATGATATACAGATTTTCACAAAGTACGTGCTGTGACAAGGTCTGAATTCTATGCTGCACCTCATATCGAAGACTGTATTGACCAAGTTCATGCAGCAAAGTATGTGAATCAATTTGTTCTATTAAAGGACTATTGGCAGGTGCCATTAACCCCAAGGGCTTTCATAACTTCATCTTCTCTGTTTTCCTATACAGTCATAGGTTTGGCTTCTGTAACAGTTCCGCTACATACCAGCGACTCATCAGAATCAGAGTCAGAAAAATATTGATCCCAGAGGAAAATGCTTTAAAAAAAGACGCGCTCGCTGTGTTAGCATTACCATCGTGTGGACAGCCCAAACAAAGAGCCATAAACAAAAGAAACACAGGAATAACTCTCTCTACCCACATGGTTAGATAGGCCACAGCTTATTAATACTAAACACACAGAAACAACTGTTTAAAACACTAAAATACAAAGACGAGGCACGGAGCCATTTATGGACTGAAAAGATGTCAGTCCATTATTGCTAAATGCCGTAAATGTAAATGTAAAAGTTGTGCTGTATATTTGGATGATGTGATATGCAGGGATGTAATACCTGGGATGTCAGGCTTTGTTTTAATGACTAGAGGACTGAAATTTGACTGTAAACCTAGCAAAATGTGAGTATGTGAAACTATTGGTAAGTGTAAAGTGTCCATTTTTCATACATGAACACACCAAAGCACATTGTGTGAACAGTGTGAAATTCTTCTCTGTATTTAACCCATTCACCAAGTTAAGCAACGGGCAGCCAGGAACACCACGTCAGGGAGCAGTGTGTGGGGACGGTACCTTGCTCAAGGGTACATCAGTGGTGCCACTAGCAGTCCTTGGATTCGAACCCACAACCTTCTGATGACAGGTGCAACTCCCTAACCACTAGGCTGTAGGACAGAGTGCAGAGAGGCAGTCTGTTGATGCCAAAGTTTCAGCTACTGCTGACTTTCCTGTTCCTGTTAAACAGGATCTAAAAGGTTGTTAAGGTTGGTCTGTTGTTTTTGTGGGAATTTCCCAACAGTGGCTCCACTGCACTTGCTGAAGGAAAAATAAAAATTTGTTTGGGCTGATTCCTGTCAGCAAGGTTTTGGTAGCGTTAAAGCTTTGTTGTGTTCTGCTCCACTTTCGTTACCTCCCCGATGAGACCAGCCTTTCTAGCTGCAAGCGGATGCGAGCCACTTTGGGGCAGCTGCTGTACTCCTTCAAGCTGACAAACAATGTACTGACTGTCCAGTTCGCTTCTTTTTAACTCCTACCAGCTGAATTATTCAGTGGTAGAAAAAGAAGTGCTAGCATTAACTTTAGCTTTGCAGAAATCCCATGTCTGCCTCTGGGAGGCCAAATGCCAATTTTCTGACCCTAACCCACTTACCTTGTGGAACCATTTGGGGGCCTTAAAACTGCTGACATATGACAGCCGACATATTAGAGACAAAGATAAGATTAGGCCAGGCGCCTTGTCCTGTGCACCTGTGTAATTCTTCAAAGCTTCATTAACATATCTTCTAAACTGTCCTCGGCAGGCTCTGTTCTCTATCCTCTTAAATTGCTCCTAGGTGCAAAGCCTATTTTCATCATAAATATTTTAGGTTTGTTTATGCTGTACATATGTTTAATCCACTTCGTTTGAAGTCCAGGGCAGAAACCCTGTCATATAAGTGTGAGAGTGTACAGCCACAGGGTTGGCCTTATCCTGTCCTTTGTTGGGGTGTGTTTTCCACATCATTACAAGAATGATAGGTGGAGCAGGTGGGCTCAGGAGGCTATCAATCAAAAATGCAATATTCTCACTCATGCACTTAGCACTTCCACAGACATTGCGTACGTACAGATCTGCTGACAGACACACCCTATCAATTTACTCAATTAATTAACATCATGTAAAGACTTTGTGTGGTTTCTCTCCTTTATCACTAGCTTTTGAGCCTAGTTGATAAAGCAAAATGATGAATTATAGGAAAAAAATGTTAGGTCATTCTTTGTCCAAAGACCCTTTTCATTAATGCATTACAATGAAATCTAATCTACCTGATAAACGCAACATCACATTTGTGAGGAATCAGTGTTTCTCGAACTGTGCAGCTAACACTACGACAGATGGTGCGTTGTAAAATTTAATTAGTGAGGCAGTATGAATTACACTTATTTAGTAGGGCTGTCAGTGCATGGCAAATGCTGTGAAATGAGCTTTTTCTTAGAAAAAAATGAAAGTGAGTCCACATGGAAGGAGCGAAAGAATAAGGCAATAAGGTACTCAAGACAGAACAATTGCAAGACTATGTACATATCAATGAGAATGCAGGCCTAGCACAAACCCAACCACCCATGCAACACCCTTCACTATAAAGCATGTGTCCACTTGTTTACCCCACGTTTACCCCAATGAAGATGACAATCTCAGTTAGAACTGGACTGCTGAGATGTGCAACAAAGTTTGGAAAACACAATACAGCAAATCTAACCTGTCAGTCATTCTAAGCTAAAGGATGCTGCTATAGCAGAAAATGTTTATGGACCATTTAGCTCCATTTAGCTCTCCTTTGATGATGCATGGACTTGCATCTGCTTTGACATGTCAAAATGTTTTAACATAAAAAAATCTTTCAACAGAAACTAATTTAGACTATATGGACAAAAGTATTGGGACACACCTGTTTTCCATGGTTTGGGCTAGGCCCCTTACTTCCAGTGAAGGGCAAACTTAATGCCTCAGCATACAAAGACATTTTGGACAACGCCAGGCTTCCAACTTTGTGGACCCAGTTTGGGGAAGAACCTTTTCTAGTCCAGCATGACTGTGCTCCAGTGCACAAAGCGAGCTCCATAAATACATGATTAGATGAGTTCGGTGTGGAAGAACTTGAGTGGCCGCACAGAGCCCTGACTTCAACCCCATCCAGCACCTTTGGAATGAACTGGAACGGAGATTGTGAGCCAGGCCTTCTTGTCCAACATCAGTGTCTGACCTCATAAATGCTCTACAGAATGAATGGACACAAATTCACACAGAAACTTCAAAATCTTGAATTGAATGCCTTTATTGTCATTGAAGCAGAGCTTCCAACGAAATTGGGAAATCTTGTGGAAAGCCTTCCAAGAAGAGTGGAAGCTGTTATAGCTGCAAAGAGGGACCAACTGCATATTAAAGTCTATGGATTTGAATGCGATGTCATTTAAGTCCCTGTTGGTGTAATAGTCAGGTGTCCCAATATACACTATATTCCATCTAGTGACTGTTTCACAGCTATGCTTAGAAAAATATATTGAGTTGATCACCATGACTAGAGCTTTATTTGGAGATGATGAATTACTGGGAGGTCCCAGGTCTGGCTTGTTCCGGACAAGTTAAGTTCATGTTGTGAAAAAATATTGTCATATAGCCTGCCCCCAAATGGGACATATTAAAAGCTCAGCATATGGCACTGGTCTATGTCACTGTAGTATTGACTATGGGGAAAACAGGGAATAACAGAGAAGCATGGCCCTTCTGAGATAATTGTGAGCATGAATGGTGTGAGAAACTTGAAACATAGCAAATCCCAACCGGTCGCTTTCAAAGAGCGAACATGGCATTTTATATCCCTTCTGAAATCTGGGAATATGGGAAAGCAGCCTTGAGTGTTGTTAAAGCCTGCTGTGGGCACTTAGCACGTCACCTTGTGAAGACAGATTGGTCCTCTGTGCTGACCCACCTACACATGTTGTGTTTGGCGGAGCTTTGGGTGATCCAAGGGCCGAGCTGTGTTGTTGCAGGTTGTGTTTGGTGTATGTGTTTACCCCTCGCTTTTAGATGGTTTAGGCCAAGGTGAGAGAACCTCATTGGTCTGTTCTTGAAAAAATTGTTGTTAATTAAAAGAATGAAATATCTTTTCTTGTCCAGCAGACATTTTTTCCAGGCACTTGACATGTCGTGTTGACCGTGTCAGAACAGCATGAAATGCAAACATTTTCTTCGCTCTTGGGAAGCTGTTGTTTTACGCGATGACGCTCCGTTGTGACAGTGGCGATATTCCTGGGGGCAATTAGCCTCTGTGCCCCCTGAGACAGGCCCAGTGTCTAAACTGGCAGGGCTTCAGCTGAAGCTGCCACTGCCACTCCACCAGGCCCTCCCGAACTGCAGCATATTTCTCACACAACTTTCAATCTCGCTGAATGGCAGTGACATATGTCTTGTAGTGTCTAGGACTCTCTCTCTCTCTCTCTCACATACACACACAGAGGCTGTGGATGCGGGGTGCCATGTTAGGGGGAGTTCAAAGGGCCGATTTGCTCAGTGGGTTGGTATGTTCAGTGGGGCAGGGGCCAGCTCTGTGGTGGAACTGCTCCAGCTTTAGGGCTTTTGTGTGTGACGGATTGTCAGCGAGATCATGAGAGCAGGCCACGTTGTCTCCTGCCGCGTTCCCCTTCCAGCCGCGGCTTTTGTTAAAAGCAGACGTTGTGTTGTCGGCGAGCGGCCTGATTCGCCGCCAAGTCAAACAGATTACGAAAGTAGACATGTGTACATTTCTGTGTTTGTCATGGTCAATAATGGAGGTGTGTACTGCATCAACACTGTGTATACAGCCTCAATACACACTGGCTTGTTAAAGGGAAATGAATTTTTCAAAATTCCTTCATAATTCATAGATCAAAGTCATTCAGACTCCTTTCATGTGTTTACTGTAGAGAAACTTATGGAGTCATATTTTCTTTACTGTGATGGTGGGAGGAGCCAGTGTTCTGCAATGGAAATGTAACTTTTTTTACTTACCAAAACACCCAGTGAACCCTTCTGAGTTTTTATATGTAAAGGTAAACTAGTGAAAAAAGGTGTCATTTGGGTACTGGTTTGCCTTACTATGCCTGCTGGATGGGTTTTAAAAAATCTCAGGCCCCAGACAGTGTATTCATTATCATCTCATACAATAATTCTGTGTTCATAGACATTAAAGAGGATGTTCACCTGTTTTCCAAAAATTGTGTATAATTAAATGATGTATTTAATAATATATAAACAGTCAGTAAGAGTGGTTTGATGAAAAATGCTTCTTTCTAGAGAAACTGAGACAGAATTGTTCACGGTGATAATGATAGGACCCAGACGTCTAAAGAGTTAAATTCTCTAAAGCTCCCTTGCAAACGTTATTATCTAAAATGGTTACAAAGACAGTTATTGCTGTTTGATCATTTTGAAATATTTTTAATACATTTCATGAAGAGTTACGTTAAGGTCATTGTAAAAGAAAAATAATTTGTTAAGAAAACTTACTGTTTTCAGATTTACCACTATTTTAGATATAAAAAATACCATTGTAGGTGTCAAACCATTTCTCATCAAACCGGTCTGAATAACTTTGTTTGCAACTAAATTATGTCGAAATTTTGAATCATTTGTGGATTTCCACTTCAAACATCTTTAAAGGATGTCTGGTTCCTATCACCACTGTGAACAATTTTGACTAGCTGAATTGCATTGGCTCATATAATGTCATCTACATTATTTCAGCCCAAATTGGTTATATTGTTTCTGATACTGCATGACACACTGTTATCTATAAAAATGGACAAAAGTACAGAACCTTAAAACCCTCTTACAGTATGTACCAACTAACGGCCTTTAAACTCCTACCCAAGCAAGAAATAACTCAAGAGATGAGGCCTTATGTGGTAATGTTTTGCTGATGGACGGTGTTTGAAAGTGATAGCTAGAACACATGGTCGGTTTTGGGCTGGAATGCCAATGGAATGCATGCGAGGCCCACCGTCTGAAGGTCCTGGGATGGACGCTTGTGAAACTTTTGTTCTAGTGTTACATGGTCCCATTCATGTCTATGTCTTCATGTGTAGATGTAAGCCCAAAGACAAAATAGATGATGTAAGGATTCGTTTCTAAACAGATGGTCTGGATAGTGTGCGGTTAGCACTATTTCGTGAGTGTGTGTCCATGTGGTGTCTTCGCTGCCTCCCCTGTCCTCACATTCATAGGACAGATAGTGGCAGTATTTGTCCCCCAAGCCGAAGCCACCTGTCAACATGACATGACAGATGAGCAATCAAGACTCCATTACGCATGACTGAAGTAACTGTGAGTGTGTGTATGTGTGTGTGTGTTTGTACTTAGCATGATCGCACTGATTCAGGATGGCTAGACCGCAGGGAAAACAAATCAAAACAACAACAAAACATTACTCGTTTTTTACTTCCGTAGGAAGGATGCCCTATGCGTGTCTCCCTGAAAGTGACTGACAGAGAAGTGCTGGAGACTCTCAAATATTTAGGTGGAGCTACAGATAAAGATCTAGACTGGAGGAAACATGGTCACAGTGTTTACAAGAAAGCAGAGGGGTTTTTTTTTCCAAAGGAAACTAAGCCGCTTCAGCATCTCCTAACAAAATGCTGTGCATGTGTGGAGACAATTGCTGGAGGTGTGCTGCCTACAAGCTAATAGACTGGGCAAACAAAGTCAAAAAAGCAAATGATTCAGATGATAATATTTACATATTATAATTAGCTAGAATACATCCTTCCATTGCTGCAAGACTAAATATGTCCATTAGGGGGCAACAAGGTATTAATTGTCAGTTGAGGCCCAGTTACTTGTGCACCATATGTTGCTGTAGAAGCCATGATTATAGCCTGTCATTCAAACACAACTTATGTGTCATGTTTATTTATTTTCTTTTAGTTTGCAGTTTTTATTGCTTTTTATTTTTGGTTAGATTGCCACTGTTTCATAATTGAAAACAATGATGGCAGACCGAGTTCAGCTTCAGCAAGAAGGACCGAGCAGGTTTTTGAGCTACAAAGGCCTTTGTTGACTGAGTGTGCTGTAGTTTCGGCTATAATTTTGTGAGGCTAAATACAGAATGGAATACTGACTGAACAAATACTTGAGTATTTTGTCCTAAATTTTTGGCTCATACATTATAAAAAGAAGTGGAACTTGACAGACATGCTTTTGAGCTTTGATTTGTTTTCTAATATTATATATAAGGTATTTGAGTTGCTTGTGAACAATTTTTATTTTGGTAAACCATTTTGGTGCTGGTCACCGTTTTCACCAGGAGTAACAAAAACATGGTGTCATTTTATATGAATTTTTTAACACTGAAATTTGCATCACTGTTAATATAACTGTACCTTTCTTAGGATGCTATTGAAAAGTGGCCTAGTTAATACTGAGTCTTTCAAGTATAAACTTTTTGACTGTGGACTTGTTACTGGTAAATAAGTGTTAAATGTGTGTTTTATATGTTTGTTGGTTGTTTCTATGCCCCTTCAACTATAGTTCTGGCACACAGTTCATGTGGTACAAGGTAAAGTACTCTATAATGTTGTTGTGATGACTGAAGACTTTCCCAATTGCAAAGAATCAAAGAAGCTCAGATACTCACCAAAACTTATTTTGACTGGTACATCAGCTCAAATGAAACAAAGCAAGCCGAATGAAAAACTAAGGGCCAAAGAATGCATCCAAGCAGACGGTGGCCTTGAGCAAGACTGAAAACAACAATATATTACAACGTCAAATACAGTTTCCATCTGACAACGAAAGAAATAAGAGGAAAATAGTGGAAAAGAGATCCAAGACGAGATAGCCCTGCAAGAATGATGAAGCAGCTGAATGCCAGTAATAATGAAAGTTTTTTCAGGTCCCTTATTTATACGTCTTGGAGCGAAAAAATGAAATGCTGAGGACCCGCGTTGTGAGGGATCAAATATGTGAAAAATAGACCTTTTATCATAATGCATTTAGAACTGGGGGTGTCATGACCCCATAATTTCCTCTATACAGATACCAAATGCAAAACCAGTTCTATGATATAGAAGTTTGGTCACCAACCCTGGCCCTGGAAATCTACCTACAGCTACAATTTGTAACACCTGATTTGGCGAATGAAATTCCTCATTACTTATGAGCAACAGTTTATTATGTGCAATAGTCTTATCATGTGGAATATCACTATTTATGTCTCTTTTAAGTGCAATAGCAGACTTGATATAGAGAACAACTCCAAACCACTATTTGTCTTAATTAGTAAACTACTTCAGCAGTAGTTTTATTTATTTATCTATAGTTTTTACAGCCATTTCTCTTACTGACCTCAGCATTTTGTGTATATAGCAAAGTGTATTTAGTACAGAGTATTGTCTGGAGAGATTTATTTTTACTCTACTAGATATTTTTTTTAATTGTACTTGTCCTTCGTGTCTCAGTATGTCTGTGCAGTCATTGCATAATCCGTTTCCTTCATCAATAAAGTATTCCGAATCTGATTCTGATTCCTCAGAAGACCCTGGAGTGTTAAGTAAAGAGGAGGTGCAGCAGGAAAGTAGATCTCTGGAAGTGTTGGTGACCACTTGTTAAGGGACAAATACATTTACGCAGCCTGCTTAGCTCACTGCAAAGACTAGCATTGCAGATCACCTTTGTAGATACGTAGAACAGCTCTGGTAGTGCAGTATGAAGACACATTCATCTACGTAGCACCATAGCATAGCGGGTTATGTTCCTGTTTCTGAACTAGATGATTATGGTTCTAGACTACATGGGGAGCAATTTGGGCAGCTGGTGACCTAGTGGTTAGGGAGTTGCAGCTGTGATCAGAAGGGTTCAAATCCCTGGACTGCTAGTTTCATCACTGAGATACTGATGAGCAAAGTACCTCTACTTAGGAACCTCCACTGGCTCCCTATGCCTGCCCGCATTAAGTTCAAACCCTTCTCACTTGCCTTCAATCACCTTCTCACTGATCAAGCAGCATCACTTCTCGTCCTCTCAGAGCTTCAAACACCACTCGTCTTGAACCTCTGTTACTCAAAAGAAGAGGAAGACATACATCAAGACTTTTCTCAGTCTTGGCCCCTAGTGGTGGAATGAACTCCTGCTTCCCTCTCTGTCTTCAGGCGTCATCTGAAGACTCACCTCTTCAAGGAACACCTTGGTGACTAACTAGGCCCCTTGTTTTTGCTTATTCATTTCTTTTCCCCATATTTTTTTTTTTAACCCTTTGGGCACTTACCCTCTAAACTCCATGCCTTCCTTACTATTGCTTTAACCTCTGACTTTTCCTTGACAGGAGTTGTTACAGTGTGTAACTTAGCCTGCAGTAAATTGGTTGAACAGTGGACATTGATTTAAGTTTAGGATTTCAGGTTGAAGAACAGATGTGGACTACTTGAGCACTGATGTATATGGGGTGCCATTTGTAAAAACAGCTTCACAAATTTAGAGGTGTCATTTTTTCATCATTTAGCACACTGCTCACACGATTTTCACACATTTAGAGCTAAATGTGTGTTTATAAAAAAACAGTGTTACGTTTTGGTATATTTTCTTGCTCCGTAAATGTTAAATGTTGAATCTAAATGTTAAATATATATCTAAATGTTAAATCTTAAATCTAATGTTAAATCTAAATCTAAATGTTAAATATATATCTAAATGTTAAAACTAAATCTAAATGTTAAATTTTAAATCTAAATATAAATGTTCAATGTTAAAGCTACATGTTGAATCTAAATCTAAATGTTGAATCTAAATCTAAATCTTAAATCTTAAATCTAAATATTAAATCTAAATCTAAATGTTGAGAAGATATGCTAATTGACCTTCGCCCCTGTGATTACTATTGACTTGTTCAAACAGGGGTTGTACCATAAAATGTGCACTGTGATGCCCCCTCCCCAACTTAAAACATTTCATCCTGATAGTACTACTCTCTATGCTCATGTGAACGCTCCTGACTTCTTCAGTCATGAATGCGGTAACCATTAATGATGGTGTTCAGGCTGCATTAAACTTCATTCTCCCTCAAGCATCAGCACAGACACCGACACCCTCCACTCAACTACCGGTAAGTCAACGTTAGTAGCGATATCGGCTGGCTAACTTTCTAGCTCCTTAGTTCAGAGTGGTGTTACTTAAATGTTTCTTGGACAAAACCTCGCGGAGCTTTAGATGATTGTTTTGGAACAGTCTAAATATCCCTCAGGAGGGATCGCCAACCTCAGAGGATTAAATACCGCTGTACTCAGAGCAGGGGCAGACTGAATAAGACGCGCCGCCCGCGAACAGTAAATTACTGAACTGTAAACATTATTGGTGATTACCTGTACATTTTACTGTATTTTTATTACTAAAAATGTAATTATTATTGTATTTACCCTGCTTATACCAAACAAAATGTCAGCGCATACCAAAGAAAATGTCCGTGCATTAATTAATTGTGGGAGACGGCAGTTCAGTGTACACTGTCCAGCACGTACACGGGTTTAATAATAATAAAACAGTAATAATAATAATAATAATAATAATAATAATAAAGCTTTACCTTTTATATTTTAAGGGTAATGTATTAAGCTGAGTTTAAAATGAAATTAAAGTGTTTCAGATTCAGTCATTTTTTCTTGGAACCAAACTAATAATTGCTGGTGAAAACTCCAGAAAATTTGTGGAAATGCAGATATCCTCCACATTTTTTTTTTTCATTTTTTTTGTGGCAATATATAATTCTTTAGTGCTAAATTATAATATTGGTATATACATTCTAGCTCTGCAGGAGTTCAGTGTATACTGTTCAGTACTAATACCGGTTTACCTTTACATTTTCGTTAAGGGTAATATATTAAATTGAGTTTAAAATCAAATTACAGTGTTTTGGGACCATATTTGGGGGCATATTTAGGGTTTACACTATAAAAATAGGCATTTTATGACATTTTAAGACATTTTTTAACCAAAACACAACAACGCAGTTTTTCATTATACAGGGGTGCTCTTATATATATGTGTGTGTATGTGTGTGTACAAAGGATGTATAAACTATGTACATGTCAAACTAGGTCAGCAGTAAACTAAACTACAAGGATTTCCTTTCAATAAGGATAGTACCTTCGAAGACAAACACACAAAAAACATCATGCATACAAGTTTATCTTATTTTAATCTACTGTTTGTGCTAGTTGGGCAATATCTGGCTGTGCAAGGAACCAATTAATTTAATTAAACTGTTTCAACTATCTACTCATGGTACACACATATTTGTAAAACCCTTAAGTAAATGATAGTTAGCTATTAATTCAAGGCTGTCTCACTGTGCACAATGAAGAGACACCTGAAAGTGTTTTTGTTATGTTAGATATAGTAGTTGTATGAATGTTAGATATAGTTATACAGTTGTGCTGTAGTATAACAACCATTTAGAGTTATAAAACTTGCAGCGACTGGTTAGATGCTGAATGTAGTTTGTAAAGTCACATTTCATTTTCAATGCAAGTGAATAGTGGCCCTATCTTTAAAGGGCACCAAGCTGACCAGTAGCAAGTTGCCATAATTCTCATATCACAATCAATTAATTACAATAGGGTGATTAATTACTTTAGACTGCCTTATGGTTTTCCTTTGAAACAAAATTAAACACATAATGGTCTAAACCATGGGTTGCCAACCAGTCTGAGATCAAGAGCCACATTTTTTACTCTGTTAACGCAAAGAGCCACATCATACACATGGACTTAAATTATGTTGCCCCTACTGGGAAACTTTGCGGTATTTTCATCTCACGCACATGCACATTTGTCGAAAATACTGTATTGAATAGAACTGTGTGATTCATGACTCACCCGGGTGAATCACCCGGATCCATTAAATAACTCATGAGTCACGA
>JBBJLS010000109.1:39215284-39233781 GCA_037577275.1 Bryconaethiops microstoma
CCCTCTCTCTCCCTCTCCCTCTTCTCCTTCCTCCCTCTCCCTCTCCCCCTCTCTCTCTCCCTCTCCCCCCTCTCTCTTCCTGTCTTTTCCTCTATCTCCCTCTCTCTCCCTCTCCCCCTTCTCCCTCTCCCTCTCTCCCCCCCTCGCTCTCTCCCTCACTTGCTCTCTCTCTCCATGTCTCCCCCCCCCTCCATGTCTCTCTTCCTCCCACTTTTCATTCTCTCACTCAACCTGCCTTTGTCTAAGTTCACTCACTCCCTCACCTGCCTTTTTCTTTTCTCTCCCCTCATCCTCTCCCCCACCAGGCCTCACTCTCTTACTCCCTCCGTTCCTGGGAGCCGCTGATAGCTGCTCGCTCACTCTTAAAGGCTGACTGAAGATAAAAGATTGGTGCACACATTTTATACCAAAGGTAGAGGCTTCTTGCAAAAACGGGTCTGCTGCCTCCTGGGACACGCGGCTCTCTCAGTAGAGGTTCAGTGCAAGTGCCAAACTCAGTCCAACTCTCTACACCCCCTCTCTGAGCTGGATGAAAGATAAAAGACGTAGACTTCATATATGACAATGAGATTAAAAGATCCTCCACCTGTAGCTCAGATGGGATCACAGCGTGTGCTTTGATATGGCAGTGAAGCCTATTTTGTTTTAAAATTGTGGGTGTGTTTTTTTTTTTCTATCCTCCACTTTTCTTATCCTCCGCATTCTCTTTTGCTTTATGAAGCAGGTCTCAGTAGTTGTGAGAAATAGCTGTTGCTGCTAGCAATCCTTTTTTCTTTCTTCACTACAGTCTTGTTTGAAATTGTTTAACAACAAACATCTACTCCTATTATTACTTTTGTCCTTTTAAAATCAAACACACGCTGTCTGGAACCTCAAATTAATTCAATATTCTTATAAAAGAGTGTTGTGAATGTGTTTTAAATCTTTTCGTGCAGCCATGAATAAGTCATTACTGTGTCAGTTTTGCTGTAATGGTAGCATGATGTCAGGCATTGGTATATAAAAAAAATAAACTAAACAGAACAATGAGAAGAATACAGCGCACTTATGGATATAAAAATTCCAGAAGAATCGAAGAAGAAAGTTCATTAAATATATCGGTCTGGAAAGGCTTACCGAACCATTTCTAAGGCAGCAAACCACAGTGAGAGTCATTATCTCCTGGAGAAAACATGGAACAGTGGTGAATCTTCCCAGAAGTAGCTGGCCTCCAAAATTCCTCCAAGACTGCACTGATGATTTGCCTGGAAATCAAGGAACTGCAGGCATCACTAGCAGCACATAAAGTCAGCATTCACGATTCCACAGCTAAAAAAAGAAGTGGGCAAAAATGGTATCTATGTGAGAGCTGCAAATCCAAAAACCACAACTAAGAGGAACACAAAAAAAAGCCTTTTGGAATAATATTTTTTAGAATATAGGAGTCTTGTTACATATGACGTAGAGTTAAGACAGCATACCAACAGTAAAACATGTTGGTGGTTGTGTGATGTTGTGAGGATGCTCTACAGTTTCAGGTCCTTGAGAACTTGCCATGACTGATAAAACCGTCATTTCCATTCTCTACCAGAAAATTCTGCAGAAGAATATCCAGGCATCAGTCCATGATCTGAATCTCAAGCACAGTTGGATTATGCAGCCAAAAAATTACAAGAGGCACAAGTCCACCTTTGATTGTCATAAAAGAAACAAAATGAAGGTTTTTTTTGTAGTGGCCTAATTGAAGTCCTGACTTGAACCCTATTGAGATGCACTGGCAGGGCATTAAATGGGTAGTTTGTGCTCAAAATGACTCCAATTGGCTGAATTCAAGCTGTTCTGCAAAGGAGAGTAGGCCTAAATTCTTCATAGAAAAGTGATAGACTGATTTGTAATTGTAGGAAGCATTTGGTCGCAGTTGTTGCCTGTAATTAAGTAGTATTAGGGTTTTTTCACATTCGTGATGTATGTGTTGTAAAACCTTTTCTCATCATTAAAAAATGATCAATAAAATCTGTGCTTTGTTTCCTCTTGTTCTTACTTTTGAAATAAAGACCTACAGGCTTTTGTGTGGCAATGTTTCACTTTTTTATTTTTCTTTGAAAACTGAACATTCCCAAATATATTGTATTTTTTAAAGATATCACAATCAGAAACCATGTTATGACATTTTATGACAGTTCTTTACCTCTGGAAAACCAATTAAAAATAAAAAATATAAATGTACATTTATTTGTAAATCTTTTCAACACCTATACTGTAGACATTGCCCTATATTGCCACTATTATAAGTCAAGCATATTTCATTTTAAAAGTTACAATAAATATTAAAATTGTATTGTTACTCCATATAATATAATTTATTTACTTTTGGTTTACGGAGTGGTTGAAAAAGAAATAAATGATGTGATCACTCATTTCAGGTATTTCAGTTTTTTAAGTAGTGTTGTTAATGTTAAACACTAGCTTCATTGTTTAAATATATGAAGTGTTTGTGCTGTTTTTGAGAGTTTTCTATTATTCTATTGTGTAGTGGGTAAAAACTGAGAAAAGTAACGTGAATGTCAACAGTCTAACCCGCAAATTGGTTTTCAAAAGCTACAGTACATTTCCCGATATGGAAAATACTTGGTCAACAGTGTTCCACATAGCATAAACTGTGGAGTGTGGATTTTACACAAAACCACATGCTTCAAAATTACTGGATGTTTTTCTCACTCAAATCTTTTAGTGACGTTACTTTATTTAGAGCCAGTTTTGCACATGCTTGCATGTCGTCTTCAAAACTGGTAACTTATAAAAATGTATTGACGCATAATTGATTTGAATCAATTTTGAAACATAGATCAGTATTGAGAAATGTGAAATTGTACAATTAAATTGTAATTTATGAGATTGTTTAGCTATGTTAATGAAAGTGTTGATTCTTACATTTGTTTTCAGACTATAAAATGTTTAACAAAGGAGTCAAGCTTGATGCAGCTTTAATGATTTAGAACAGGGGTGGCCATCCAGTCCGAGACCAAGAGCCACATTTTTTACTGTGTTACCGCAAAGAGCCACATCATACACATGAACATCACCCATCCCTTCCTCACACACACACACACACACACACACACACACACACACACACACCTCTGCTCTGCCAGATTTGTTGTAAATGTCACACACCAACATGATAATGACAGAAATTGGACTCCTTGTGTCAGTAAGAGCCAAAATCCCAGAGCCAAAAACATGCAACCGAATCTGAATCGCTCAGAGAGCAGGTCAGCGTTCCTAAAGCACGAGTCAGTGAGTCCTCCGGTTAACTTTCTCCACAGCCGAAAACATGCAGCCGAATCTGGATCGCTCAGAGAGCGGGTTTATCACTCACACGAGTGGGACAGCACTCCCTGAACGACAGTAATGAGTGCATCCACCGGTCAAATACAGCTGAATCGCTTTGTCTTATTGTCTCGTTTTATTTGAAAGTGATTCATTCTCATCACAAGGCATTTTACTTTCTTTTAAAATACGATTTAAACACTTCAGTTGACTCACAGCTGTCGATTTGGCAATACTGACTAAAGTGACTCAAGTGACTCACACATCCGGATCAGTTTAGAATCCGAGTATTAAAGGATCCAAGTATTACAGCTCTAGTATTGAACTCAAGCGCAGCGAACATTCACATAAAAAAAAACAAAAAACACAAACACAAACACAAACTTCGATATCAACGTAATTTAGAAAGTGGCATGGCCCACTGCAGGAGTGTTAAAAGTTGTGCTACTTTCATACACATTTATTAGTGTTTCTGTGTAATGTGTCATTTTTAAGTTGGGTTAAAGTCATAATTAGGATATTAAGACTCCCCAAATCCCTCTGTAATTCATGCCCTGACTAAGACGTTTGGAGTCCTTGGAGTTTTAATCATTTTGTATGAGATGTACACACAGCACACCAGTAGAAGTACTGCTGAGAGCTTTAAACCTCACAGCACTCCTGCACCGCTGCAGATTTTCTCTGTGTATCTTTTGCACTAAGGCTAACCTGTAGCTCATAGCCTGAAACCACACACTGACACTGCCTGACATTCACCGGTTACCCTTCAACTATGCCATTAATGTGGTATTAAAGTGGCATTAAGGTGGCAGCATCCTCCCTCCAAAAAAAATGGCTTGTCATATCACAATATGATGTTTCCAATCATATTCTGACCCCTAGCTACATTATGAACATAACCCCATACAGATCCCCTTAGGCAAGCACAGGAGATATCGCCAGGCTGAGAAAATTACAGATGATCTTTCTTTTCTTTTTCTCCCTGTGCCTCTTCGCTGAATGAAACCACATAGATCATGTATATTTCCCGATCCACCTGCAGAGTGCCAGCACAGAAGCAATTTCAGCACAATCAAACCTGCTCTCTCTGCCACCAAATCCATTCATAAAATCATAATATGCCCTCAATTTCCCAATAAGCCTCAGGTCTTTCTACACATAAGAAAACAATACATTTCCCTCTTTATTTGTGCTATAGTACACTGCAGCTACTGAGGATGGCCTCATGTCCCATGCTGTTTGTATTCGCCAAGGCAGCAAATATCATAGTAATGTCAGGCTTTCTTCCTGTCGAAATATGCTGCTTTTGCGATACACTGCTAAATCTTACCATCTTATTTGAAGACAGAGACAACAGGTACGCTACAGGCCAGAAGTCTGGGCCAACCAGAAACAAACAACATACTGTTCTTTTAAAATTTTATTACAAGATGAAACTGACTGGTTTTGACGTATAATGTATAAAGGATATACAGTGTAAGCACAATTTAATTTAATCAAAATAACCACTGTTTGCCTTTATCACCGCAGCACAGATGCATGTCACCCTTTCCAGTAATTTTTGGAAATAACGTGTGTCCAAACCCTCCCAGCACCTTTTCAAGCTAACATTTGTCTCATTTGCTGGACACTCTCTGGAGACTGTGGAGACCAAGACATCATTCTCTAAACATTTTGTTTTCTTTTGACTGGATATCATTTTAGCATATATTTATATAAAATAACACCTGGGATCATTATCTTATTAAAGAATGAAATTGTGTCCAATGATATGTGATCCAGAAGGAATTGTGTGTTGTTGAATACGTATTGATATTTGTTGATACTTTTCTTTTGTCATAATCCAACAAAGTGTATATCTGTAGCCTATAAATAAACCTGAAATGTCTCTTCAAAACCAATGGTTTGAGCCTTTGTGGCTAAATAATGTATTACATTTGTTTAAGCATCTCTAATGTTTTCTCGTGATAAAATTTTGAAAACATAGTGTACATATACTGTATAAGTAAATAAATTCAAATTCATCTCAGTGATTTTATCACAAGGGTGGATGTTTGTGCTTCCAAAAATTTTGTGTATGAAATAAAGGAAACCTTATATAGCACTCATGCTCTTTGACCATTTCATCCGAAATCTCCACCATATAAATGCACATTGTAAGTTCAAATTGAACTGACCACAGATAAAGCAATGGGGAATGACTGACACAAGTGCACATGGAAAAGATGAGCATGGAAAAGATGTCAAACTGTAAATGTATATCATGTACCAATAAGGTACATGTGTCTGATAAGGTGACCAGTAAATGCACATGATGTTAAAAGAACTGCAGCAACACTGCCGTGCCTCATTAGTGTCTTTTTCTGGTCCAAACCTGAACACAGCGAGAGCTTTCTCTCTGAACCTGACCCGACTTGAACCACATCGTTAAGGTTTGAGTTGTGCCTGATAAACTTTTGTCCAAATTCAACCTGACTTGAACCGGAGCATCAAGTTTGGAGCCCGAAACTGACCTGAACCTGATGAAATTCTTTTAAAGCTGATTGTAAAAAGTTCACATTAAACTGCTTTAACTAATTTAACAAAGTCATTTATTTATGAAGCACTGTTTCCAAACAACATTAAGAAATCTTTTTAATTTGGAAAAACTTTCAGTGCATATTGTAAGATGTTAGCCTTCAGCTGTCTACCCCTAAAGCTATTTCGTCATATTGAATACGTATTCGTTCTAGCCAAAAAACAATACGAACAGGACAAAAATATATAATAATAAAATATTATTAACTATAACTGTCCTTTAGGGTGCACTAAACTATCCTGTCTTGTACTGACTGGCTTTTAATTTCCTGTTTGAAACTGTGGGCCACATGAACTGTAGGACTAAATTCTGTCAACACCACTTGTGTGTTATTCCAGATTAAAAGAAGGACATTTCTCATCTCAGTGAAATGAGTAAATATACCTGTCAGACTCACCTGACTGCATGTTTGTGTTGATATGATGAGCGTCTGAACCACGTGACCCCTGCATGCAGCGTGTCATCACACCTTTTGATGCCCCTGTTCATCTTGTCAGAATCCCAGCAACATCCACCTTTGCTGTTGATTGACAAATGAATCTTGACAGCATCAACACTCATCCATGTCTGTCACCCTGACTGAGCTACAGAGAACTAGTTTTGCAGTGTGTGCACCTGCTTGGCTTCAGTAACTATAGAAAATAGGATCAACGTGAGAGTAAAATCATGTTTAGAGCATCTTTATCAACCTTCATTGTTTTTTCATCTGATGTGAAGTGTTTTATGTGCTGTATATCCATATCTGTATATGTTTATGATGCTCACACCTCTCATGGGTGAGAAAACTGTCTAGAACAATCGCAGTTACAGCCGGATGAAACAGATCATTTTAGCATATTAATGAAGTGCTGGTATGCTCTGAGTGGTGCTGAGTGGTGAGCAGTGTACAATGTTGCACTCTAGCGCTCCCTACTGATTACATCAACACCACTCCCAGCCTTAAAGAGCAGTGAGAGAACTTCAAATATGTAATTATAAATAGTTCCCCACGCAGATCTGCTTTTATATAAATATTTTTATACTTTACACTTCAGTCATACTAAGGTGTCTCAATGGAACCTGCACGAGTTTGATCAATTTTTGTTCACACCTACTGTGTCAGCACTACTCTAATGCATTGAAGAAACTCATATAACTCCAAATATTAGTCTGTGCTGACACATATTTAAAGAATATTACATTTAAAAAAAGAAAAAAACAAAATATACATAGAAGACATGATGGGTTTCATTTTTGTATGATTGAGCATTTTTTGGATTGGAATTCCTAGGAACACTTAGACTGTTACTGGAGTACAATGACCATATTGCTGGAAAATTCAATGTTTCAATGCACTTGCTGCAGTCTCAGTGTAGCATTTATTTCTATCAGAAGAATAACCAAAATACAAGTATTTTCTCTCTCACTCTCTCTCTCTCTCACATACACACATGCACACACATATTAGGAGATGTATCATATTAGGAGATGTATCAGTGCCTAAAATACAGAACCGAAAAAACAGCAGTGTGCATCCAGGAGGAAAGTAAAAAAATAAAATTTCTTCCGCAGAACATAAAGCTAAAAGTGTTTCACTGGTCTGCTTATCATCAAAGGGAGTCCTTCACCATGCCATGACCTCATCGTTTCTGTTGGGAACTCGGTTATCGTCCCTTCAAAGAAGGTAAGAAATCTTGGTGTAATGCCTGATGAAGAGACTGTCTTTCTCGCCGCAGGTTCACCAGATCTCCAGATCTGCAGATACCTTCTCTACAACATTCGAAGAATCCGCCCCTATCTCACCATGAAAGCTAGGCAGATACTCGTCCAGTCTCTGATCATCTCCAAACTGGACTACTGCAACTCTCTACTGGCTGGACTTCCACTGAAGGTCACAAAACCACTTCAGCTGATTCAGAATGCAGCTTCGAGGTTAGTCTTCAATCTTCCTAAATTCTCACACACCACGCCTCTACCACAGAACCTTCACTGGCTCCCTGTGGCCGCTCTCATTAAGTTCAAGTCCCCCATACATATCAGCATTGATCAAACAATGTGTCACTTCTCGTCCTCTCAGGGCATCAAGCACGACTCATCTCGAGCCTCCACTGCTCCAAAGAAGAGGAAGGCATGCGTCAAGACTCTTCTCAGTCCTGGCCCCCCAGTGGTGGAACGAATTCCCTTTTTTGATCAGATCTGCAGAGTCCCTCACTGTCTTCAAGCGTTGTCTGAAGACCCACCTCTTCAAGGAGCACCTTGGTGACTAACTACACCTCTCGTTTCTGCTTGCTATTTCTCAAAAAAAAAAACAACTCATCCCCATCCCTTCCTACTTTTGTCTTAACTTCTGAGTTTCTTTCACAGGTGTTGTTTAAGTGAACCTAGCATGCAACTTGGTTGAATAGTGGACGTTGATTTAAGTATAGCATTACAGGTTTAAGAAACAGGTGTGGACTACTTGAGCACTGATGTACTTCACTCTGGCTAAGAGCGTCATCTAAATGCTGTAAATGTAAATGATGTGGACATACCACACAAGGTTCCACCCATTCAAAATAAACCCAGGTTGAAACAGAATCTCCAAAACACACATGGTCAAGTTTAGAGAACTGCCTGGTTTAAAATGTGCTATATGACTAGATCCAATCACAGAGCGTTTAGTAAGACAAAAATGTCAAGAGTGTCTCCTTTATTTGCTACAATAAATATGATATCAGTAAAACAACTGTTTCAGTTTTGTTTACTGTGCGGGAATGAGCTGCTTCCTACCAGCAATTAGATAAATATATACTCTTTTCTCCTCTGACCCATAAAAGCGCTGCACGGAAATGTGTGCAGTTTACACCTCTCTGAGGTCTGTGTACTGAACAGCGTGTCTGAGCATGGAGCAATAGAAATAGAACAAAAATCTCCTGCATTCTCACACCTCAAACACAGTATTTGGCACTATATAGCATCAGTATGTGCATACACACACACATATATATATATATATCCACATATACAGCCATTAAAAAAAATAGACTGCATCATTTTTTCTGGTTATTGCTTTGTAATTTGTTATTGCTTTGTAATGTCACTCTTCTTTTATACACTGTTGACCACACTTGATTCAAAATAATGTTTGGAGAAAATTATACCTAGGAAATATTAAACTACACAACACACATTATTTTGCCGTTGCAACAATTAAAACAGTGATGTTACGAGCAGAGTGTGTGCATGTGCGACTCTGTTTCATCCCATCAGAAATTGAATCAGGAGTGAAGCACATAGAAAAGCTGCTCCACAAACACTACTGCACTCACAGCACATATGGAGGAATTTCTTATTTTTTACACAGCTCACACAGCAATAGTATATATATATGAGTGGAATATATTTTCTTCTTTTCTGTGTTGTAACACAGTAACTAGATGAAGACCATCTGGATCACCCAGTATTTTATTTGTTTGTCCAGGAAAATACTACTACTACTACTACTACTAATAATAATAATAATAATGATAATTCAGAGCATTTTGATACCACTGAGTGAAGTATCCAGAAAGGCTTGAGTATTGGCCTGAAAATTTGGCTTGGTTATTTTTAACCCCTCACAGAAGAGAAGCAGTTGGATCTGCTCACCTCAGACCGTGAAAAAGAGTCTGATGATAAAAACAAATTTCTCACAAAGCAGTGTTGCAGTTCCATGACATTATATAACAAGGACCACGGCATATATTATTCCTTATCATAATAAATGATTACAGCACATCAGAATACATAGAAGTGGTTATAATAACAATTCAAAACAGCCAAGGTGGGTGTGTGCCTGTTGGATTAGAGAAGATATCAGTAATGGCAGTTCAGCTCATGAGACCACCTGAAGGTAAACTGCATAATAAGCCATGCATGTGTCTGTACATCTGTTAGGCTTTTATCCTTGCACATATACACTATAAACTACTGACCAGAACAATGAATGATTGTAGTAGTATGTGTGTGTGTGTATATGAAAGTGACTTCAGTCTTCGGAATCGAACACATGACTTCCTGCTCGCAGGGCGAACACCCTAACCCCTAGGCTACCCGCTGCCCTGCATATATATATATATATATATATATGTTTGTATGTGTTTGCATGTGTGGGTTCCTGTATTCAAAATCAATGTACAACACAGAGGCCGCTGTATTTATATACATATTCTACACATATATACACAGACATTATATTTACATGTGTGTGTGTGTGTGTGTGTGTGTGTGTGTGTGTGTGTCACTTGTCAGGAAGGGTTAACATGATTTAGTATAATAGAGAATAGAACAGTAAGTGTTCAGCAGGGAATCCCTCAGCTCTAAAAAGAAAAATAGTTACTGCCGATGTTTTGACACATGCTCAGCAAACTAAAGAGACAAACAAGGAAGTGAGAGGTATGAGTGTAAATATTTTATGTTACTGTATATCAATATACAACAAACTAATCCAAATTGACCTGCAATATACTATATATTATAGGAAACAACTGCAGCCAAGTTTCTTATTGTGTTTGCTAGCCAGTGGGGCAACATCATTTCACAATAAACACTGTTTCCAAGATCAGTAACTGATTACCATCGACCTAAATGCTGATTATTATACAACAATGAAACATGAAAAATTGGCAGCTTGACTTTCTCAATGGGAAGTGTTTCTTTTGCAATAATTCATGATAATAACACAGACACTTCTGCCTGGTAGACGGCAATAAATTAACATCCAGTTAAATGTTTACACTGATCACAGTCACAAGAAATGTTCCTTGAAATGTTGTAAAATCAAATACAGTGCAGCTTATTTGACTCCAATAGAGAGGTTGTAGTGTGTGTGTGTGTGTGTGTGTGTGTGTATAGAAGCATTATAAGTTATACGTCACATACAAGCAAACTACCTTCCTCAACTGTTTCCCTTTACACCTGTGTTCACGCTTTTCATTTTCTTTTGCTGTCTGCTCAAATATTTTTTCATACATTGTGTTTGCCATTGAAATACACAGTAGTGAGTGGGTGTAACTCCTTACTTAGAGAACAGAGTGGCTAAATATTCCTTTACAATTCCTATACATTTGAAACTGCACGGCTACATCGATTGTTTTATTTTTTCTATTTAAAATTGTTAATTCATGTAAAAGATCAAATGATATCCTTTTCCTCTGGGAAAGTGAGTGCAGTGTAGCCAGAGTTTAGCTAGAAAGCTAAATTGTATATGCAGTCCCTGGGCAAGGGATACAAAATAATTCACAGTAAAAGTTAGTTGCACATAAAAAAGTCCACTACGCTTGATATCCTAAGGAAACAAATGGCCAAATTACTGGCTTGATTTCAGCCATAATTTCAGCTGTAATTTAAAACAAGTAAAATGTGAACTTTGTCTGATGATGTTGAGAATAGAGTTCCAAGCGTTTGTAGTTATAATGAATAAAGCTAAAGAAACCAGATTCACAGCCCCTGTGTTGCACCAACACAGTTGCGTCTAGTGGAGGCTCTTGTTGTCCTGATGTTGTATGGAAGTAGATTATGAGTAGTTTTGTACATTAAACAGATTTTTTCATGTTTGCATAATTGACAAATTTACCAAAGGTCAGAGGGTTAGACTTGATATGCACGCACACATATACTGCCCTGGAAAAAAATAAGCAAAAATGTTTAGTTTCTCAGGTTTTATCTTTTATAGGTGCAAGTATTGAACTGAACAGATCTGCATCAGAAATATTGTCAGCAGTTCTTAAAAACTAAGGCAGTGTTTACAGAACTTGAATAATTCAAAGAAAATAAATCTCTTGTTCAACAAACCGGCAATAATGACCTTTGACGTACTTCTAGTAGTGTTTTACCATCCAACTGGTCACATTGCAAGAGGAGAGTGTTGATGAGAGCAGGGTTTTATACTTTTCCTCATTAAATAAGATGTGATTCAGGTGATCACTAATCAGGACCTCATAAAGCAGAATGAGATGCTTGTGTAGGAATTTAACAGACACTGGCATAGATATGCTGATTTAAAAATAAATTGCAGTGGTTATTTTTTTCTGGAGCTGTATGTGTATATACACACCAACTGCCATGAACATTGTGTGGAAGTTTTATGACACATAGAAATTATCTACTAAAGCACTGATGATGGAGAGCTTCAAAATGAGCTGTTTCAAAATCCATTGCATCTAAAACTTTATTGACATGTTCTTGAAATCCCACTAGTGACAATTTTAATAAGTGTTTGAGAGTGATGAGTCTGTACGGTCATGACACCAGGCTTTGCTCGATTTACTTCTCGATCCAACCAATTTACTTGTGTGTCCAACCAATCTCTCCCTCCTCCCAACAAAATCCTTAGATATGCACACACATGCTCAGCACGTCCTGTCACAGAGGAACTTGGGGCTACACTGAATTCTGACATCTCTCATCAACTAGGAGCTTTTTGAAGCAAATGTAAATCACTCCCTCACGAGAGGCATAAGCAGTGGTTATGCAGTAGTCAGGAATCGATTCGTCAGTGACATTGTTTTATTGTCTTTATACCTTATTAAATTGTCTTTATACCTTATTAAATACCTTCCTTAAGGAATATCTCTCTTTTTCTCATTCATACTCTCTCTTTTAAGGACAGAATAGATAAACATGTTGCAATATTAGAGTATACTTTAGTGAATATTGATTAGACTTTGTTAACTCTAAACTTATTCTGTTATTAAATAAACATTTCCGCATTATGTCTGTTGCATCTATAGCGAAGGACAATAATGTTAGCAACTGCTCTTTGTATTTTTGTAAGTTTTGAGTCCACACATTTCCTGTTCATGAGTGAAATGTGTTGTAGTCGTCCAGTAAACTCATACAAGTCATTTTGAGGCTTTGAATGGAAGTACAGCCCTATATTTCATTCTCTCTGGGTTTTAGCTCTTAGGTATGCTATGGAATGTATTTTTCTAAATAAATACATTGATTTATTCAAATACAAATCAATTTCTAGGGCATCACACTGAGTGTAAAATCGGAGGTATGGACTATAAGCAGGTATGGAAAGAGACTCACTCTGGAGACAATGTGGTTTAAGGCAATAGGGTTCATGAGGTGACAATGGGTGAGATTTTCAGGAGTGCCAACACTGAAATATAAATTTTAATTGGCCTTTTTTTTAAGTGTTCCTCAGAGAAGAATTCTCGAACAGTTCAGTGAACCCATTTGCAGGATGAAATTAGGGTGTGAACAGGAAGTATAATTATACACTATACATCCCAACGTATCCAGAGTCCCCTTCTAATCAGTGACTAAAGAAGTTTTGCATCTGCACATGAGCTAATTCCAAGTGTGAGCTAGAGGGGTATTAAACCCCCTAGCAACAACTAGAGTAGTTGAACTTTGTTCTCTGAAGCAATGAAGCTCAGTGCAAAACCTTGGACTCACTAATGGCACAAATTCACTATTAATACTCTTGGTCTCAGAAGAACTGTTGAATGAGGTGTCTACAAACTTTTAGACATATATGGCCGGTATCAGGCCAGGGCCTACACAGGATTTTGAGTGAATATTTTCCACTTAAAGGAAATATAATACCTGTCTTGCTTTTTTGTTGGTGAAAAAAATTCCATTTCATACCTGTCAAACTGTCTTATCTTTGGTGTATTGGGTAGATTAAATTTTTAAAAACTGGAAACAAATGTTGTACTGTGAAAGCCTTCCAAGGAGCCTTGATAAAGGAGTTCCAACCACTCAGCATTCAGCACCACCACTACATTGATCACCGCCTGATCATCTAGAATCATTTGCACCCGTTTCTTCACTGGTTCAGGACTTAAGTTAGATGGTCTTTGTTAAGCTTGAATGATTCATATGTAGGTCAGTGTGTGGATTAACAAATAAAAAAAACACATGAAAGTATTGCTCTTTGGAAGCAAAATATAAAGAAAAGAAGGGTTGGACTTTTGGACGGTACTGTGTATGCATGTGTGTGTCACGTTCTGCCTCCTTTCCCTCCGTCTCCAGGCACGATTGGCAGGCACACACACACCATGGATACTCAAAGTGTTGCATGTTTATTTCAAGGAAACACAAAACTGACACGAGGGTCATATGTCAAACTTAACTAAACAAAAGGAGACAGGAAAAAGCTAAATTATAATGATGGCTAAAGCAACGGTTGATCCACAACCAAAACTCAAACCCCAACCCTTATATACACAGAACTGAAAACCCACTGACCAATCCCAAAACCCACTGACCAATTCCCTTGAGCACACCGGCAGCTGAAACAAATAAATACTAAACACAAACCCGGTGTGCAACCCACACAAAACAGAAACCCCTGGCAGCCTCTAGAGGCCACCCATCCTGACCGTGTGTGTGTGTATATATATATATATATGTATGTTAATTCCAGCTTTTACTCCTTGTTTCTCAACTATAATTCCACCATGATGCTAAAGGTAATATTTAAAAAGGTAATTTACACTTACCATATTTATCAGACGCTTTTATCCAGAGTGACTTCCATTCCCTAACTACAGGGGACAGTCTCCCTGGAGCAACTTGGGTTAAGGGTCTTGCTCAGGAACCCAGTGGTGGTGCTGAGCGTAGGATTCAAACTCATGACCTTTTGGTCCAGAGGCAAGTATCCTACTTACTAGGCAACCAGTAATTTCTCAGTAAATGCATTCATCTTCTGTTCAGAGTGGTAGACTGAGTTGGCACTTTCTAAGACATAGAAGACCAAAGGATGAACTTAGCAAATAGAGAGAAAATCAGTCACAGCAATTAAAATGTATCAGATTACTTAAATTATGTTAATTAACAAATAAATATATTCCTTAGAAGTTACGATCACACCATTTCATCAAGAAGTCTGTTCAGAAATGTATAGCGGTACTGGAAAGCTGAGCCAAACCCTGAAGTTTAAAGAATTTGAAGAAGCTATAATAAGCAAAGCTCCATTAAAGTGGGTGATAATTACCTTTTTTTACTTAGTGCTCCTACCGTCTAAGCCAGTTTACTTGTTTTCATATTTTGGCATGCCTGATAGTGCTTTTGGAAAAAAAAAGCTATTATATCTATTTGCTATTCAGACAGTGTGTGTGATCTTTTCTTTCAGCAGATCAATCTTTACTTTCAATCAGCTCATTACAAACCGCAACTAAATATCTTTCAGTGGGAGTAATTTTATATCAAACCAATCAGGGCTGCTTTCTCATTCAATCATTTCCAAACAGGGAACAAGCATTTAAAACCAGCCACTCTGCTCATAATTATTTATTTGATGGCTCAAAAGCTGCACTGTGCTAATATGTCACACTTCCACTTTGCCCTAAGACATATTTAAAACTGCAATCAGCAAAGAAGGGGAGGAATTGCATGGCATACTTATTTATTTCTATACAGGAACTTGTAGGAGCACACATAGTGGTGTATAAACACTCTCCAGGGTTTGACATCCAGTAATCATAAGAGACACATACCAATGATATTCTCCTCCTTCACCTATAGAATAACTAATACATACTTCAATGCATCATGCAACATACATAATTGAATAAAAAATATGTAAGCTTTAATGCTTTAGGTTGTAAATGTGACACAATGTTTGGGGCGCTATCAAGAGCTGTAACCTTCACACACTGTGACTGTGACCCCATAATATGAGCAGTGATTGAAAAAAAAAAATCACATTTAAATGAAACTAATCAGCCAAGTGTAAAATAGGGAGTGAACTGAAATAGAAGTAGGCCAAGGTGTTATGCTGTTATGGGAAACAACAGAAGGAATTAAACATGTGTATGGATATTTTTCCATGCTGCTGTTTGGAAACTGACCTGGTTTGTCAGCTGTAAATTATAACAAAACACCCATTGTCATAGGGGAGAGAAGGGCACAGCCTAACATAGGGGGAAATGTACAGCAACAAGTATATTTTACGTAATTAAACAGGGTCAAGATTAACAAATTTTTGGTCATGTTCTCATTTTCAGTCAGTTTGATTGCTGGATTGTGTGTACATCTAAAGCACAACCTCCACACAGTGGGGTGGGTTTTAGCACAATTTTACAACCAAGACCCCCAATGTTAACAATGATAGAGAGCAATTTATCTCTCATATAGTTGCTACTCCTGCTGCTACTACTGTTCCTATTGCTTTTTCTACTGCTATTACTTCTACTGCTAATGATGTTAATATTACTACTTCTATTACTACTACTGCTAATACTGTTAATACTACTGCTACTACTTCTGCTGCTACTACTACTGCTAGTACTGCTAATACTACTGCTACCACTACTACTAATGGTACTGCTAATACTGCTACTACTACTACTACTAATGGTACTGCTAAAACTGCTAATACTGCTGCTACTACTACTACTGATAATAGTGCTGTTGCTACTGCTACTAACTCTGCTACTTTTTACTGCTACTGTTGCTACTACTACTGCTACTGCTACTACTATTACTGATAATACTGCTTCTGCTACAACTACTGCAATTACTTCTGCTGCTAACACTGCTACTGTTGCTACTACTACTACTACTACTACTAATAATAATAATGATGATCATTTTTTTGATACACACTTTTCATTTGACACAAATCTCAAAGTGCTACAAAGTGAATAAATTACTTTTAAAATCATGTAAACCCAAATGAATATGCTTCTATTAAAACCAAGTTATCCAGAAATAAAATCAAAGAATAGATCAATTAAATTAAGAAGAGTTTATTATCCTTTTTAAGAGTAAATTCTGTTAAAAAGAAATGTTTTAAGCCCTTATTTTAAAGCAGATAGTGATTAGGTATTTTACTGATCAATAGTGATTGGCTTGGCATAATTATATGGGTTCTTAATAATGATATGAGTTCGTAGTGTAAAAATCCTCCACAGTTATGTTTGAGCTCATGTCTGCAGAAGTTTGAACTCAGTGAACTGTCTCTGGGAGCTGGAAAGGAAGGGAAACCCCCCTTGGCAGGTGCAGAGTTGAACTCAAGTGGACTATGAGATGCACAGTTTGCTTGAGCTCAAGACTGTCTGAATGGGAGGACAGGGGCCTATGTAAGGATGCTCAGCCTTGAACAGTAAGGAAAGTCCCCAAGAGGCCTAGAAGGGCCATAACTCAGATAAGGCACATGCCCAGAAAAACATAAGAAGGTGAGTTACAGTGGCATAAAGTAAAGTAGTGATAAGTCTGATTGGTCAAAGAAGAACTGGAGGTGTACCCTGAAATATGAATCATAGGATGACATAATCTGTAATTATTGGTTGAAAACAAACAGGGAGAAAGAAGCAAATCAGGTGAAGGAGACTCCCCATGTTCTCTATAGGTTTTATGTAGCGATGACGATAAGAAGTTGGGCCTTCATTGGGCACGATGATCAAGTGGTAATAAGCAAATTAAGCAAATAGAACACCCTACAATTTTCATTGGTAAGGAGCCTATATGGGATGGGTAGAAAGAATGAATGTATGATTATTGAGGATGAATAAAAAGCCATGTCAGTGCTCAAAAAGCTCAGAAGAAGAGCGACGGTCCACAGCTGAAGATCTCTAAATAAACCAGCAACATTGCATCTCTCTGAGTCCATTTGATTTTTGGACTTAGAACAAGTTTGGGACTTAGCTTTAGCTTAGCTTAGCTTAGCTTTAGCTCGGCATTGATTGCTACAACAAAAGTAGACTACTGCTACTACTACTGCTACTACTGCTACTACTGCTACTACTACTGCTACTACTGCTACTACTGCTACTACTGCTACTGCTACTACTACTGCTACTACTACTACTACTACTACTGCTACTACTACTGCTACTGCTACTACTGCTACTACTACTACTACTGCTACTACTACTGCTACTACTACTACTGTTAATGAGCATCCAAAATGAAGTTACAAGTTTATCCCTAGTATCAAGTTCTAATAGAACTCACATATAAGGTTTGGAATGTGGTTTCAAAAACATTCAGTTACATTAATGTCCATGTGAGCATCTTTTATACAAGATGTGATGAAAAGAAACATTAGAAAGAAAAAAACAAACAGACAAACTGTACTTTCAGTAAAAGCTGAAATCAGAGGCTAAGAGTGTACCAAGCTTGAACACTGAACTGAGAAACAGGCCTCCACACTAAGTCACTTGCACCATGAAGGTCCTCCTTGCTCTGCTTTCGTGGGCATCATTTACATAAACACTCTTCTCGCCACTAAAGAATCCCTCACATCCATTTACAGTATGGTCAGAATTGGGATTTCTGCTCTAATCATTTAAAAAGGCTCCAGTGTGTCTGACAGAGGCTGCGTCCTGACGGCTCAGTGGATATTTCATCATTTAGATTCTCTAAATATTTTCTAGATTGGAAAGTCTGAGAGATGAAGGCCACCTGAAATAAGCCGTGAGACTGAAGTTGGTCTACTATAGATTCAGATTCTCAGAACTGAAGCATTCATTTGGGCCAGTGGTCTCCTAGTACAGCCATGGAAAAATAAGAGACCACTTTTCCCTTTGTTTCTGTTCACTGTTTGTACAGTTTGCAGCAGTGTGTGTGTGTGAGACTGTGTGTGTGTGTGTGTGTGTGTGTGTGTGTGTGTGTGTGTGTGTGTGTGCGCGTGTGTGTGTGTGTGTGTGTGTGT
>JBBJLS010000109.1:39238614-39252882 GCA_037577275.1 Bryconaethiops microstoma
ATAGATAGATAGATAGATAGATAGATAGATAGATAGACAGACAGACAGACAGACAGACAGACAGACAGATAGATATATATGAACTCAATGGTAGTAGCTGCATATGCCTAGTAGCTGCAGACAGTAAATGAAACACAGTGTTATTGGCCAGAAACCTAAAAACAGACTATTTTTAACAAATTATTGTGATGTCACAGACACCCCTTTTCACACTACACAACAGATTAGCCATGCCCAGTCACAATGAAGTTATAAGGAGTGTTTTACTTTGCCCTTTTAAAGGCAAAGTAACTAAAACGGCCTGTTAAAATCTAATGCACAAAGGGAGGCTGAAAAAGATCATGTAAAAATACATTATGAATTATTTCTGACGCATAAACCCAGACAAATCCATGCAATCATAAAACTCCTTTAATACAGTGGTTTATTTATTCCCCTGCAGCCCAGTATATGGTCGAACATAATAATTAGGTAGCTGAGTTGAATGAATCAAACCTTTTTTCATCTTTTTCAATATTGCTTCTACAGCCAGGTTATCATGTTTTGCAAGGTTATCATTTGATGCTGTGAAGTCTCTTTAAACATTTTCTTCAACAAAATTGCACATACTTACTAGTCAGTAATATGGCAGAGCACAGTGATACTAAACATAAATAGTTTGAGAAATCCTGCTAGTTTTTCTGCAATCCCTGCCTCAGAGACAATAGACATTATTATTAAATAAACATATCAAAGCGTTGGTCCGGGGCAACACTTTGAAAGGAGGTGATTGTTTCTCTTTGAAGCTACATATCTCCAAGCTTTTCCTCGGTTCTGGATCTCCTGAGCACAGCGTGGCTCTATGCAGAGAATAGATTGGTGGAAAATCCTGCTAGGGTGCACATGCAGCTGTGTTTATAAGACTATAATGGCTTGTGCAGTTATGCAATGTATAAAATGCTATAAGGTAATGTGGATGATTCTGGTGGAGTGCCATATCGAAGGCATGTGCTGACAGCTGGTGCATGGCTCTATGCAGAGAACAAAATGATGGATACTGGTGTCCAAATCCAGCCCTGTGTATTGGACTATAATGGATACTGCCGTTATGAAATACAGTCAGAACCATAATCATAAATGCTCTTGGTAAAGGGATGAAAATAATCTTAAAATAAGCCTCTGTTGCTTTTACTTCAGTCAGCTCAATTGAAAAAAACATACCTTTAATTGAAATAAATTGTCAATTGTCAACAAACCTACAGTATATAGTCTTCTCCTGTAAAACTGTAAAATTAGAATACAGTGCAAGCAATCTGAGACAGCTCCCACGGTGCAAAATCCCTTCAGATCCTCATCAGCGATCCAGGTCATATTTTTTACACCCTACTCTTCAGTTTATCACAGGTTTTCAATGGCGTTTAGGTCAGATGGGCATGTTAGAAGTTTGATTTTATGGTCATTATGCTGAATTGGGCATATGCTACCAGTTTTGGTCACACACTGAGATTTTCTACATTTGCATGTTACTCATTTAATATTTACTAAAATACAATTTGCTAACAAATCAATTTATAGTATGTTCACCATTATAGTACCTTTAGTAGCCAGAAACTTGTCATATTGTTTTATTCATCACTACTGACCTACAAAAAACACCAAATATAATTAGAATTATAATGTGGATCACCAGACAACTGTAAGATATTTAACTTTAAGAAACATTAAATGGGATAAAACAGTTAAGGAGTGCATTTACATTTAACGGACAGTCTAGAACGTAAATCTGCATCACCACCCAGCAAGTTAATAGAATGCCAGACATGCACTGTTCCAGATTCTTTAATCTTATAAAGGAAACATATTGACAGATTTCCATTAATAGCTGTTCACTTAAAAACTTTAACATGAGTTTAACATGAATAAAAATCTGCGGTAAACTCTATGATGTGCAAAAACTTTTGACTGGTAGTGTACGTTATGGATCATTGTCGTGCTGGAAGGCACAACCATGACCCAGTTTTATCTTTTCGGAAGAGGCTGAAAGATTTTCATTTAAAATCTCCTGGCATTTCATAAAATCCATGATGTATCCTAACAAGGCTCCCAGAGTCTTCACAGATCTACCACACATAACAGTGGGGGTGAGGTTCTATTCTGAATCACCATCCTTCTTTTTACATCACACCCACCTTGAGTGTTTGTGCCAAAAAGCTGTTTTTGTCTCTTTCAACCATAGAACCAAGTTCCGAGTTCCAGGTGTTTATGTTTGTGGTTAAAAAAGATTTTTCACCCATTTTTACCAAGGGTGACAAAAGTTGGTGAGCTGACTGTATATAACACTGCATGTGAATGATTTTGTGGTAAACTCTCAAAATAAAGTTTTTTTACTCAAACTTTACCACTTTAGCAGTATTGTCAAATAGTTTATGAATTAATAATAAGACCCAGTTTATCATTGCTATTTATTCCCACTAAAAGATTATGGAGCCTATTCATGTTTCAACCGACCTGGTGTTCGTTTGACAGTCAGTGTTGGAGAGAGCTGAGAGAGTGCAAAAGGGGAAAGGTGAAAGAAGAGAGAGAAAAGAAAAAGTTATCAGCGGTGTGGGTGATTTGGATTCTATTACAGTTCAAAGCTAGCAAATGTTTGGAGACTCAATACTTCTGTATGGCACCAAATATTAAGCTGCATAGTGGAAAACAAAGTTTTGATGGATTATATTCCTTCATCTAGAAGTGTTCAGTAATTCTGTGTGGATACCACGTTTACTTTTGTTTGTGCATGAGTGTATTTTTTCCTCCTGAGTGTTGATATTGAAAAAAGCTAGTAAATGTCAATGTTATGAAAGATTTATTACATGGACAGCCCATTGTGAATGCCTTCAGTTTATTTGCTGCTGAACTGAGGTAGAGTAAAGATTCGAAAGAGTTCACGAGGACTTGGTTCTCGAGGCCTTATGAGCTACAAGGCCTACATTTGGTCCATCAGCACTCCTGCCGTAGCGCAGCTTCAACACCACTGTTGCCTGGTAACGTGAATGCTGTGCTTAAAACATCAGTTCTGGGATGAGGAGCGTCGATTGCCATGGTTGAACACAGTTTTTGTGTCAAAGTTATCCCTGTTTGGTAACTCCTAACTGATCTCCATCATTTTACCATTTGCAACACAGAAGTGTGTGGGTTTGATTTGGGTTAATGGCTTGTTGAGAGTCTAATGTTGAAGAAAGAGGTAACTATTGCACAAAATACCGTTCAGTAGGGTTATATGTTGGAATTTGGAATTGTTTATTTTATAAATAAATGTAATCTTTGTTTAAGTCTACAAACAAAGCTGCTCACTACACCTAATTTGGATTGGGTGACAATATACTGCAATTTTCTGGGGAAGTACATAATATACTGCAAAGTTGTGAGTATAGTATATTCACAGTGGCGGCGCTGCTCCACATATTTGTCCATCTATTACACACTTTAAATAGAAGATAGGAAATACAGTCAGTTCAACATTGATTTCTGAGAACCCAGTTTATTAGCACTCTGTGTTAAATTTGTACTCTAGTTTCACATCAGACATACGAGGAAGCATATTCTAGGCACTGCGTACCTGACTCTGTTGGTCGGAGCCTGCCTGGTATTGTAACGAGGGGGTTATATATACAAATATTTTGCATGTCTGGAGCCATAATGGTATTAAAAGTAAAGCAGCGCCTTATAGTCTCACATGAACACACCACAGCATGAAATTCTCTATCTGCATTTAACGTTCACCAAGTGAAGCCACCATTGAGGGGCACCTTGGGACAGTACTTTGCTCAAATGTACCTCAAGCGTGTCACTAGCAGTCCAGGGTTTCGAACCCATGACCCTCTGACCTCAGGGTGAACTCCCTAACCACTAGGCCACCAGCTCTATACAGTGTTTATAGGTTTGATAAACAAAACGGTGAAACACCCCTGTGGCAGCTGACTATACTGCCTGTTGACATCCATTTGTTCATTATCTATTTTTAGGAATTAACACTCTGATGATAAAAAGTCTGTTTACTGAAAAGTGCATTGAACTTTTTGCTCTTTTTTTTCAGTGCATCAGCATCTGCTGTAAAGTGTAAGCAGAAAATACAATCAAAATTTGATTCAGTATCAGAGATGCTATGTGTGCTTCTGCTGATTACACTGACTCAGGTATGTCAGTTTTTAAAACTGTTGATCAGTGTTCACTCTATTTCACAAGTTGTGTTGGTGTTTTCATTTAACAAGCCCTTGAGAATATCACTGTTAGAAGGACTTTATGTAGAAGTTACTGTTAGAACTTACATTATTTTACATTGGAAATAACAGAAGACTTGCATGCTCATCTAGACCTGGCAGGTAAAATAGGTCTAAAACTTCAAGATGTAATTATATAGTGCGCCATCATATTTCATAGGAAATAATATAGTCGGAATTCATCACTATTTATATGCCTGTTCAAAGGTATATATGTAATTCAAACACAAAAAATCTGCATGACTGAGATGGCCGACAGACACTTTAATAAGAGACTAAATCTAGTGCAGTTTATAAGTATTTCCACAGTGCCCTGATATTCTTGAACATTGGATCTGAAATGAAACCATGGATTAGAAGGTGAAAATGCAAGAGAACTGCTTTAACTTGAGGGTATGTACATTTATAATGGGTGAACCTTTGGAGATCATAGTCCTTTATATTCTTTGCCTCCTCAGGGCACGGGACTAAAATCTCTTGGACAAACAGAGCCAGATGTATGTGCTCACCTGCAAATTACTCAAGTCCCTCCAAACCCCACCCTCACCCAAAAGAAACACCCCCGTTGCCAAAAAAGTAACAATTTCTCCACCGGTAGACAACATGAATTACTTCTTCATGAAATTTGTGTGAATACCATTCACCCCCCCACCACCAACCCATTTGTTCCTTTAATCCACTTTATAATATTTTAATCCATTATCTAATCAATAACTGTCAGAAGTTTGTGACCTATAGACATCACTAGGAATCCAAGAATGTTCTCTGGTGTTCTGACAGACAGTTCTGGGACCTGTTTGCTCTTTGCCTCGTCTTCAGTAAGTGAAATGTATCCGTAGCCTTCCTTTCAACTCTGAGTTTTAACCAGTGGTTTGTGGTGAACCTTCTGAGGTCATACTGACATATGATGATGTTCACATCTTAACGCTGGATATGTTTCTTGGTCAGTTCAGTGTCCTTCATGATTAAAAGCTCTCTTCACTGCTGTGGTCTTCAGTGGTCTTCAGGTTGTTTACTATTGCTAAGCTTTCTAGTCAGTTTTGCCGGGCGAAAACGTACTAAGCAGTTGAACTAAAGTTTTATTGCATCTCTGAAAGATTTATTATTTTTTTCAGCTTTGTGATTATTTTCTTTGTTGGCACTGACACTTCCATGGTCTTCATGTTGAAATAAAAACTGCATAATACTCCAGTTGAAAATGCCACATGTAGTGTCAACTATAGGGCTTTTTATAGCTCTGTCTTTACAAACAAATGATGCGATGGCAGCATAGCTGATCAAATTACTTTTGACTCCTTAAAATGTAAAAACTACTCATGATTATAGTACAGGGACTTTATATGATTTGGATAAACATATCCAGAACTCATGGTTGTAATCTTGGCCTTTATAAAGTTTATTTTTAAATGTTATAAATGCATCTTCTCAAATCCATAGTGCTGAAGCATAGGGTCCCAAGCCTGGAGTAACCCATGCTCTGCACATTTTAGTGTTTTCTTGCATTAAAATACACATTTCTTTCCAGGAAAGGCATACAGATGCATTGATTAGTTGGATCAGACATGTCAGGAATGTGGGCTCCAGGAATAAGGTTAGAAACTGTGTGCTATAGAGCAAAACAACAATAAAAAATGTCACTCTCCAAATCTTCAGAAAATGCGTTGTAACTTTCTAACTAATACCCAAGCACTTCAGAACAGCATGCCTTTTTTTTTTTTTTTTACCAAACTAGAAGACCAGGGAAAGATCCTGCCTCTAAAATAGCACTCTTTTCTGAGGAGGCCCTTGGGGACAGGCTTGGCAGAATTGCTCACTCTCTATGGGATTAGTTTAACTGGCAGGTCTGCACTAGATGCTAACTGCGGGTGAAGTACAGTGATGGCATTTTCTAGTTCTTTTTCATCTCGGCACATTCGTTCTTTCTCTCTGCTCCTGTTCCTGTACGATGCCATGCTTTTATTCTGTTTCAATAGCCTGCAGGTTAATGTTTGATCTGTGCAACACAGTTTAGCAACAACATGCAGGCGTTGTCACTGTATTGAGTCTTCAGTAAATATCTGCATCGTACAACAATGAGCTTTAAATGCCTGAATGAAAGAAATTATTACTATAAACTCATAATGAATCACTAAACCTAGACCCCAAATGTTGGAAGTCATGTGTGAGAAAAAACACTGCTCTCACTGTAAAAATTCAACATTAAAACTACACATCTACTTTTCCACGGTGCTGGAGCAGCAGAAAGGCAATTAGAGGAATTCGATATGTAGCTCGGCTGCAAAGTTGTAGGAATACACACAAGCCAGCTAAAACCCTTGAATCATTTCCCTCTGGAAAGTAGACTACAGCTTGACCGGGACTTAACTGAGATCCACTCTTGACAGGTCTCCCACTGGGACCTTGCAAAAGACCCAGAATGTGGCAGCACGGCTCTTCTTCGGTCTTCATCCCACTGCTGCATAAAATCACTAGTCAAAACCCAAATAATTCCTCAAGCCTTTCACACTTCACTCACGGCTTGACTTGACCCAGGAACCCTCAAGATGCATTAAGGACAAACATCAAGTCACTCCTCTGTCCTACGTAGCACAGTCTCTGTGGCGCAATTGGTTAGTGTTAACTGAAAGGTTGTTAACTGAAAGGTTGGTGGTTTGGGCCCACCCAGGGACTGACAGCTGGTGGTCTGGTGGTTAGGGTGTTCGCCCTGCAATCAGAAAGTCATGGATCCGAATCCCAAGACTGCTAGTGGCACCTCTGAAGTGCCCTTGAACAAGGTACTGTCCCTACACACTGCTCCCTGGGGGCTGTGTTCCTGGCTGCCTGCTGCTTCACTTGGTGAATGGGTTAAATGTGGAGGAAGAATTTCATGCTGTTCACACCGTGTGCTGTGGTGTGTTCACATATAACAGAATGGTCACTTTACTTTACACTGTCCTGTTACCCAGATGGTGGAATTAACCTCCTGCGGTCATCTGGACAGCTCACTGTCCAGCCACAGATAGCCCAGATCTTCATACTGGCTATCACATATTTACAATTTCTCCTCATATCTAATTTATCCTTAGCTTGTAAAGATTTTTTCATTTTTCTGACACTATACGAGGAAAAGACCACCTAGCTGAATGCCCCAGTTTCAGGAATTTGAGTTTAAGACTTGTATCTAGCACAAGCTTCTGTCTCTGGTAGTGCCACAACTCTGGGTTATCCTTTGACTACAGCCTTCTAACAACATAAAAGTTTTGTCAAAAACTGTCTGCTTAATGCCATCTGAGGGAAGAGGTTAGTTTAGTATGGATAGTAATTTTCATCCAACAAAATTACTCTCCCTCATTATAACTCTTTGTGAGGTCGAGCTGGGAGAAGGACCTTTTCACTTTTGCAGTTCAGCTTTGTGCCTTTTGAAGAAGTTGGTCAACTGTGAAAGGATAACAAATCAGAACAAAAACGGATCATGATCAAAATGCAACAAAACAGAACAGAAGAGTAGATACATATGGAAGAGTCGCTGCAATGAGGGGAAAAATAAAATCTGATTAGGAGACTGGCTCAGAACTTCACAAAGTTGTTGGAAGACCTCACAAGATGCAAAGACAAATAATAGGCTATTTATGTTTGAGCTAATGAGCCCCAAAACTAGTCACAGGTATGTGGGATTATGAGTAGGCAGAGCAAGTGTGGAGCTGGGGCCAGTGTTGGCCAATCTCAAATAGGAGCGAACAGATGTAGTGTCCCCCATGACTACGATAGCAAGCACTATGCAAAATCAAATGTTGATTATTTAGTTTTTTTATTTAGTTAGTCTTCCAAAGATGAAGACAGCTGAGAAATATTTTAAGACTGGGATTATATATAAACATAAAAGCAAATTATTTATCCAAGGCAGTAAGTAGAGCGTTCAGAACTTTTTCCACTTATGTAACAACTATGATGAGACAGTAGGACACATGCATAGTAAGGGTCATAATCAGATGGAATGTAAACATCTAATTAGGAAAATGGCTCAGAACTGCACAAAAAAGGGCAGGACTTTGCAAGAAACCTAATAATTGTATACGTTTGTTTGGGTTAATGAGTCCAAAACAAGTCACAAGTGTGTGGGATCATGCGTGGGCAGAACCACAGCTGAGCTTGTGCAGAAATCCCTATGTGTTTGGTCATGTGCGTATCATGTGTATTGCAATTTTTTGGTAGGTGAGATAACATTCTTTTATTAAAGATAGAATTATCTCCTTCTTAACCAACTGCCTCAGAAGACACACCCATCAGCATTTCATTAATGCTATTTTGACATGAGGTAAACTTTTTAAATGAAACCTAAATTGCATTTCACATGAGGCTATCACAGTACAGAGATGTTTCCTAATCAGTTTCCTGGCTACTTTACTCTGTCATGTGGAAAGTGTAGAGAATGGGACACATATGCAGAAGCTGGGTTTATTGGGAGTAGAGAACAGGAAAAACAAGCAGCAAAGGATATGGAGCACTGGCTTGTGCTACAAAGGGACAACAGGAGTGGGAAGAGACAAGGTTCAAATACAGATCAGACAAGCTTCAACCCTTAAACACTGGATTTAGATCCGAGGGTGCTCACAGAAACATTTACAGGTATGAACACATTTCATGAGGATAACTATGGTATCCATGTCATAGAGGCTGTCCCAGGAAGACAGACACCCTCCTGAAAAGTGGGCCTGCATAAACCAGCCACCCAGAAGACCATGAACTCGCTGATGGGCAAGACCATTGAATCTCTCAGGTGGGGTCTGCCACACACTAGCAAGAAGGCCCAGCAGCCATTTGTGGCACAAAGGTAGGCCTCATCACAGAACTCCACACAATCCTGATGTGAGAGGCCCGTAGGCCATCACATCTCACAAGAGGGCCGAACTACCCACTTAACAAGGAGGCCCCACAGCCACAAATGCACTCAAGACCTTTTACCAGAACTTGCTGTGGAGACGGGCAATGCACTCCTGACGAGACAGCCCACACACAGTGTATGCACAGGGTCCAAGGCAGCTAACAAGGGGACTACCACAAGCAATAAGGGCAGACTGCATGGTCCTGAGCAGCGAGGCTGGTGTGAGCCAGACACACTGGGCCCTGGGAGTAGAAGACTTCAACACACAGGGAAACACAAGCCAGACATAACCCGAAAACCAGAACATGAAAGGAGATATAAACAGTCATGGAGGGGAAGAACTGAAAAGGGTGGACAAAAAACAAATCTGGTAGAGATAGTGTAGAGATGGCTTAAACAGAGGGGAACAAACAAGGGCCAGATGAAACTAATAAGACTCATATGTCAAACCTGAAGGAGGATAAAGGAAGAGGAAAAACACAGAATTGTCCAAATAAAAGTCCTATGAAACCAGTGCAAACCAGGCAGGGTGTTACACAGTCGTTTATCTTGTCTCTCTCTACCCTCCTTTTTGGTATAAAACAAAACACCTGAATCTAGGTGTACAAAAAGCCAATCATGGGTGAATCGGAAAAATAAAAAATGTGTCAAAGTATCATTCACCTCTTAGTTCTTGACACATTCATTTGATTTGTTAGGAATTTCACACTTAATTGATAGGAGATGCCTTATATGAAAATCACATCATTATTTTTAGAAAGGTAAGGGGTATAGATAACTATAGATTCTAGAAAATTATACTTAAGTATAGTATCAAAGTATTGTACTTTGTAACATCCCACCTCTGTAATTATGTAGCATGTCAATTTTAGACACATCATTGGTCTCGGCTGTATAAGTGCTAAGCTCAGCAGTATAGGCTCAGGCTGAGGAAATATTGAAGTCTTATAACTTTAGCAATTAGAGGCTTGCGTCGCATCTACCCTCAGTGAAGGTCTCTTCCGCGACGGGCATTAGCGATGTAATTATGTTTTTCAATGGATAATGGCTTATTTGCAAAACTCAGTTGCTTGCTGGGGTCACGTTCACTTAAGATAAAGCAATTTGCTCCAATAGACCCTCCAAACCAGCTTGTGCATGCAAATGAAGCTATTCATTAATATGTCCATTCTCTCTCTCTCTTGCTCTCTCACTCTCT
Source organism: Bryconaethiops microstoma (assembly GCA_037577275.1). Taxonomy (NCBI): domain Eukaryota; kingdom Metazoa; phylum Chordata; class Actinopteri; order Characiformes; family Alestidae; genus Bryconaethiops; species Bryconaethiops microstoma. The sequence goes on from JBBJLS010000109.1 coordinate 39,248,918, forward strand.
CTCTCTCTCAGTAGCATGAAAAGGCTGTTACATTATGAAACTGCCATTTTGTGACCTGAGAAAAGTGAGACAGAGACGAACCATGGCCTTATTTCCCCTTTTTTCTCACCGGCATTACATTCAGTGGCTGTGAACCTGCTGGACTGAAAGTGATCAAATCAGCACTTGACAGCTGCAGTGGCACTTACATGCCATCCAGGCTTGTAAAAACATATTGCTTTGAGTGTGTTTGGACATCATTTGGACTGCTTAAAAGGTTCTTCACACTCACACCTCGTTTACAGAAATGTTCTTTAAACCATCCATTGAAAGGTTCTTTAGGGAAACAAAAGCTCTGCTGTGTTACTGCTTCTAAATAACCTTCTGGTCAGTTGTATTTGAAGGCCAGAGCACACTGACTGCAACAAACCTCTGCATTCTAATGCTCAACTTAGGATGTGATGAGCCAAAAGAAACAGAGTGAATGGAGGGGGTACATTTGAGGAACAAAGGTTTCTTTTTGTTTGTGTTTGTTTAAGTGTTTTGTTGAGCTTGATTAGGTGTTTTGGTTTCATTGACTCTAGAAATCTTAGCCACTAAAATTATGGACAACCAAATGTGATTCCCAACCAAATTTTATTCCCAATAAATGTGAAAAAGAACCTCAAAAAGCTTAGAACAGTGTTGTACAAGGTTTAAAATCTTGCTTTGGTTGTTATAGGCCCATAAAAAAAGAATATCTCTATTGAATGAGTTTCATATAGTGCTCTCAAAGCAGGTAAAACAGCAATATCGAAAGACTGTGGCGTCAGCAGTATGTTTGACACCAGGCATATGTCTCTGCGCTGTGTCTGCTGCACTGAGGCTCAGAGAAAATGCTCCCTCCACTCCTAGGCAATCTGCGCTTGAGAATCACACAGCAGTCTCGCAGGACCGCACAGGTGGTGGACTTTACAATGCAATCACCTCAACCACACAGTGGAAGAGAGGGAAGAAGACGGGTAGACAGAAGGGAAGGGAGGAGATAGAGAAAAGCAGATAGGACTGGGAGGACACAAGTATTTATGCAGGAAGCTGAGGAAAGTGATGAAGAAAGTAAAAGTCGAGGTTGCTCAGAGGGCAGTGAACAGAGAGTGAAGGACAGAGGTAATGAAGATAGAGTTAATGGAAATGAAGAGTGGGGGAAAAAGAAAGTGCAGATTGTATGCAAGAGGCTATAAACTAGAAAGAGTGAGGAGTAGAGGAGATGAAAGACTGACTGAAAAGTTGAGAATTTGTCACATCTGTGCCTGCTCAGTCATGCCCCCAACGAAGCCTGTCGCCCGAGTACTAGGTGGTACACGGCTCTGGGCACAAAGGGATGTCATTATGGTTTGCTGTGTGTTTGGTTGTTGGGCACCTAGGCAGCCTAGGTGTGAGTAGTAGGGCTTCATTAGCTCCTTAGCTGGGTTGCTAGGTACCTAATGACATGTCCACCTGTCTTGTGTTTGCTTTGAGTTATGCTGGTTTGTCAGTTGATTGTCCATGTCGAGTGATTGGCTGTGTGCGAGTGTGGAGTTATATAGCCAGCCGTACCTTTGCATGGTCACCCAATTCACTACTGTGAGTTCTGCCTGTGGTAAAGTATTACAAAGATATTGCTGCTGTGTATGTTTGTGTTGGTGTACATCAAAAGGGGAAGAAAGAGGAGATTCGGGAAGGATTGCACAAGTGACACCCTTCTCCCCTCCCAGAAGCGTTGGGAGAGATGGAGAGTCTGTGCTCCAGCTCCTGGATCAGAAAGTACCATGTCTATGACTCTTTTGCTGTCTATGTTGGTGGCATCATGAAGACTCTGCAAAGTATGGACCCCTGTATGACGGGGAATTTGAGAAGAGGGTTCCCTTTCCTGTGTTTTTGGTTAAGGTTATTCAGAGTGAAGGTCCTCTGAGACTTTGTTTTGGACTCATTTTTTGCGATTAAAAAGTATATATTTACTGCCTGTCTCCTGCAAGTGTGTCCACCTCTAACCAACCATGACCTGTTGCACGTCACCCCTTTTAGCGGGTATATTGGGTTTTTGCAGCTCCCATTTTTAAAATCTCATAACTCAGTCATACTTTACTATTTGTGTTTGCATTCATTTCAAAGCTCATTTCAAAGCTAAGACTCCGAAGTTTCATGTGCCAGAGAAGTAAAATATATAAACTTATGTTCAAACAGTAACACAGGACGAAATACCGGAGTTTACATATGCTTGTGTCAAAGGTCTCTGGATTCAGCCGTGCCTTATCGTCTTGGTTTTGTAAAAGGGGCTGAAAACACTGAAAATCCATAGCCACAGGTCTTTTCCACTTCTGTTAAAAGTTTGAGCTCAAAAGAATAAAAAAGTTTTTATAAGTGTTTTAGTGCACGCAGTACCATTCTGTTTACCACAGAATTATAAATCAATAAACGCTTCAACATTACTTCTTTTGCGTTCATTCTGTAAAAAAGAGTTGATGAACCGACCCGAAGTGGCCGGCGTGTCGACTTGCCAATACCGGTTAATCACTGGAGTGCAGAAAAAAAACATGATCCACCTGGCTGGCCAAAAGTGCATAAAAACTTGCTCAAAACACAATAAAACAATTACACAGTTACAAAGCAGTTTTATCACAACCCAACCAGCTTATAGACACTTTTAGAGCCCAGTGTCATAATTTCCATGTTGTCACAATGAATAAATAAAAAAAACAAGGTAGTCCGTCTCAAAGTGTGTCTCTCGGACTATCGCTCCAATTTCCCCTTAAAATTCCTATTTGCTGGCCAAATATCCCCATCGAATGTCCTCAAATATCCTGAATTTGGTCTTCTGTGTGCATTTCGCTTTGTTTCAGCATAAAAAATCCATATAGATCCAGCCGAGCGCATGGGGCGAGCACACCACTTCCACTGATCTGGGATTATTCGAGCCCTTTTATATGCCTTTGCGACGGGGGACTGTAGACACCCACATTTTGTTCGAAAGCTCTGGGGGTTGGCTACAAGTCTGTATATGTAAATTATGGCTACCTGGTCACTGGTCCGAGTTATTGTCCATCAAAGCTGGACCAGTCAGAAGCGGTCCTTGTATATTTTTGAATATATGTGAGCCTAGGGAGGTCCTAGAAACTTTCAAACTGTAACAACCTCCACTATTGGTTAAACAAAAGAAATTGGCATGAAAATATACTAATCATGGTGTAAAATGCATATTTAGATTTCTGTCCCATCACAGGGATGCCACCGATGAGTTCAAAAAGGAAGTATGAAGTTTGGGAAAATGTTAAGGGTGTGGGAGCAGAGAAAAAAGATGACATTAGATATATATGAAAAATGATGAAGCTACACAGTATTTCCTAAAAAATGGCACACTCTTGGTTTTACACCAACACAAATCTATTAGTCTGGGCCCCTTGTGTTGTGACACCATTTGTGATTTAGGGACAGAAGTTTAAGAGAGGAAAACAATGTTTTATGTGAGATTTACACAAAGTAGAAGAAGTAAAATGAACATTAAAATTCCTCCCTTTGCCTCACTGGTACAGCACAAGAATGACCAAGTCCTTGGTTGCTCCATAGTTGACAAACAGCATAGCAAACCCCAGCTTAGCTTTACAGACTGTTTTTCCTGTATCTGTGTTAAGAATAATGAATGCAATGGCACGTAGAAATAGGAAAAATATATTATGACTGCTCAATATAACAGAGACAACAAACATGCAAAATTAAGATTACCCTCCTAAATATTAGAGCCCTGAACACTAAAAAGTTTCGATCTGAATGATCTGACACTGATCATGGATTTGATTTTGTGTCATTGGCTAAAACTTGCTGAGGTTCAGATCCACCGTACTACAGCTTTATTTACTCAAACCAAAAAAAGAAAACATATTGCCCTTGTGTTAGAACCACTCAGCATTCAGCACCACCAGTATACTGATCACCGCCTGATCATCTGGAATCATCTGCACCTGCTTCTTCAC
>JBBJLS010000109.1:39262382-39277568 GCA_037577275.1 Bryconaethiops microstoma
ATATGTATATATAATTTTATATATATTTATATATATATATAATTACATATATATATAAAAAATATTCAGTATTCATGTACTATATTAGTTATACATATACGCACTTTTTCATAAAACATTTCACCAATATAGGGGCGGGAGCTGTTTAGCGGACTATGGAGTAGACGTGCGTAGCTAAGCTCCACACTACAAAACATTAAAACTATGTTTTCAAGGGGAGTAATGAACTTTTATTGCATTTTCGGCGTTGTCAACTGTGCGTTGTTTAATTTTGAATGACAAATCATGACAAAAATGCGCAGTACGATTCAAACAACTTTGCGGCCTGGTCAACACAACTCGCCTCCGGAGCCGAGCAACATAGACACCCGACTGGCCAGATTACGGATGCTTTCAGACAAGAACTACTGTCATTACTACGAAAAGATATCGCGGAGATAATGAAAACAGAGCTCAGGGTAGCTGTAGAAAGCGAGATGTCAGCCTTTAGAGCTGATATTAAGTCAGTGGGAGCTGAGTTAAAGTCCTATCAGGAAACAACTACAATGGAGTTAGTGTCTTTGAAAGGGACAGTGAGTGAAATGGAGCGAAGCCTGTCATCAAGCCAGTATGGAATACAACAGCATTAGAAACCAGCTTCGAGGAGTCAAATTAGTTCGATTTGATATCCTTTACCCGTCCACAATTCAAGATTACATACAAAGGCAAAGAACGGATCTCTTCTACTCCCTCTGATGCTCAGTCATATGTCACACAGTCCATTCTAACACACGGTCCTGCAGCTATGGCCTGAGTGTCTTATTCAAAACCATACTGTAGTTGTAAGTTTCCATTCAGGACTTTACCTGAAGTGCTGTATGATTCAGAGGACAATGAAACTCTGTTTACATACAGGTAATGTTCTTGTCAGTTGTTTATTACTCTTTCTTTCAACCAGATATATTGTAATATAGATTATTAGTGTTTGCCGATGATGCACATGCTTTCATATATTTAGATTTCTGAATCCAAGTAGTTATTTGAATTTCTTTTTGGGAGGTTTAAAGGTTTCATAGGTTTCTACCCCTATTCTTTGTAGTCGGCATTTGGCCTTATTATTAGAAAGGCTGTAGCGACCTTGCAGCTATGGGTAGGTCTGCACAAGGACCCAATGTGCTTATCATGTTTTTGGTTTTTCTTGTTTTTTTTTTTTCCCGTTGTTCTCATGGTCACTAGATTTTATGCTATTTGCTGGATAACTCCAATTCATCCCTTCAACTACCCGTCTATGTTCATCTCTCAATGGCGGAGACGACAGCTTGTGATTTAAGCTTTATTTGCTTTATAAGTTGGAATATCAAGGGGATACAGCACCCAATAAAACGTTGTATTTATGCACCTCTGATCATTAAAACCAGATTTTATATTTCTTCAATCACATCTTCAAGTAGGTGAATGTAACAAACTTAAAAAAGGTTGGATCGATCAGATATTTCGCTCAAATTATAGTGACAGGTCAAGAGGAGCTTATTTTAATTAAAAGCTTTCACTGTAATACTGGATAACAATGGTAGATTTATTATAGTGGCAGGGAAATTGTTCGGTCACCAAATAATATTAGATAATCCCTACGGCCCAAATTGGGACAATCCAGAATTTTTTTCTAACTTTTTGTCTAAGCTTCCAGACTTTAATTCACATATTTTAATATGGGGGGGGTGATTTTAATTGTATACTAGATCCCACACTGGATAAATCTCGCCCTAAACATGACAGTAGAGTTTCTAGATCAGGAGAAATGTTACTGTCTTGTATGCAGTCCTATAAACTCTATGACCCGTGGAGGCATTCTAATCCCACTTCTAAGCAATTTTCTTTCTACTCACCAGTACATTGCTCATATTCTAGAATAGACTTTTATTTAATTAATCATAAAGCAGTCGTCTATGTTACTAATGGCCAATATAATTATATTATAATTTCTGATCATTGTCCTGTACAATTATGCTTGGCATTTCCAAATAACATTCAGTCACAACGAATTTGGCAACTTGATACTATCTTATTAAATCACGATCCATTCATTAAATTAATTTCAGAACAGATTGATACTTACATAGAAATAAATAGTACCCCTGGTATTTCATATACTGTTATGTGGGAGTCACTTAAGGCCTATCTTAGAGGTCAAGTTATTTCATATGCAGCTTTTGAGAAGAAAAAACAAAATAGGCGTCTAACCGAATTAGCTGAGCAAATTCAAAATATAGACCGGAAGTTACCAAAGGAGTCTACTCCCGATATGTTTCAGGCATGACTATTGCTTCAGACAGAATATGACAGCCTCTCAGTTAAGAAGGCAGAACGGCTTCTGCTAAAAATCAAACAAGCATACTATGAGCATGTTGAGAAACCTGGTAAACTGTTCAGCTGAGGTTCAATAACTACAAATCCTAAAAATATTGACGACCAGTTTAAAATGCACTACATAAATTGTTATCAATCTCAGATATGTGCTAATATAACTCAAATTCATAGTTTTTTGAATGATTTAGAAATTCCTAAAATCTCAGCCGAGGACCAAACTTTAATTTATTCCCCAATAATGAATCAAGAAATCATACGTGCAATAAAATCAATGCAGAATGGTAAAACACCAGGTCCAGATGTCTTCCCTATAGAATTTTATAAGGTTTTTGCTACCAAATTAACACCTTTGTTGGGTCTATTGTTTCAAGAAATTATCACAACTAAGAAATTGCCTGATACCATGTGACAAGCTGTGATATCTGTAATTCCTAAAAAGGACAAGGATTCACTTGATTGTGGTTCCCATCGCCCAATTAACCTTCTATGTTGTGACTACAAAATTCTCACTAAAATCTTGTCCCAGCGTCTTGAAAAAGTAATACCCCAAATAATCATATACCAGGCAGGCAGGCAGTCATTATATAATGTGCGGAGGCTCCTTAATATCTCGTATTCTGCTCACTCCACCCTACACCCTGAAGTTATACTATCTCTTGATGCTGAAAGGGCCTTTGACAGGGTGGAATGGAGCTGTCTGTTTACGAATTTGGAAAAATTTGGTTTTGGACCATCTTTTATTACATGGCTTAAGATTCTGTATTTTTCTCCAAAGTCCTCGGTTCGTACAAACTTCAGTTACTCAGAATACTTCTTGCTACATAACGGCACAAGAAATGGCTGCTGTCTGTCCCCTTTTTTGTTTAATTTATCCATTTAACCTTTAGCCATAGCAATAAGACAGTCATCAAAGATTACAGGAATTACTAGGAATTTTAAGATGCATAAAATATCGTTATATGCTGACGACATATTACTGTACTTATCCGACCCACTAAATTCCATTCCATATTTGATACAGATTCTGCAGAAATTTGGACATTTTTCAGGGTACAAATTAAATTTTTCTAAAAGTTTACTGTTTCCTATAATTAATCTAGCGACTAACATAGATTATATCATTTTTCCATTTAATTTCGAGTGCCAGTCATTTTCTTACTTGGGTATTAATTTCGCACAAGCATATAAAGACCTCTATGATTATAACTTTAAGGTATTATTGGAACGTACCAAGTCAGATTTTAACAGATGGTAATTGCTTAATCTTTCATTAGCGGGTCGAATTAATGTCATCAAAATGATAGTATTACCTCGCTTTTCATATGTATTTCAAATGATTCTTGTCCTCTTAACTAAAAGCTGGTTTAAAAAATTGAATAGCTATATCACTAACTTCATATGGAATAAATCAATGCCACGTATGAAGAGAGCCTATTTGGAGTTACCTAAATCAGCAGGAGGGCAGGGTTTACCCAATTTTATGTTTTACTACTGGTCTGCCAATTTTGTTACACTAAGCCATTGGATTTCTGTACACAAGTCAAGAGAAGGCCCAGCATGGGTTACTATGGAGCTAGAGTCACATCTTTCTACATCTCCAAAAACTCTTCTTAACAGTCCCCTGCCTATTAATTTCGAGCTTCAAAATTTAAATCCTGTTGTAAAAATGACCGTATGTAACCATCTATTCCCACCTTCTCAAATAGACACAGCTTTAAAAGTTTGGCAGGACAACCGCTCATTTTTTATTCGGGATTTGTTTAGGGATGATACTCCATACTTCATTTGACACACTACAAAATAACCATAATATTCCAAAGACATATTTTTTTCGATATCTGCAGGCCTGTAGCTTTTCCATGAAATACTTCTCTTTCCCCCTTCAGACATCTAAAAGTGCAATAGATTATATTTTAGAAATAGATCCCTATGCAAAAGGTAGGATTTCAGTGATCTATAACATCATACAGAATATCAATATACCTTCATGGGATAAAACCAGATCAACCTGGGGACAAGATTTAAATGTTGAAATCAGTGATGGAATCTGGCGACTTATTATAAAGCAGATTCACATTTCTTCTTTCTGCCTTAGACACAACCTTATACACTTCAAAGTAGTTCATCGCTTACATTTCACAAATTAAAGATTGGCTAGATTTTACCCTGGTACTGACTCAGGATGTCCCAGATGTCAATATAGCCCAGCTACAACCGGCCATATGTTTTAGTCTTGTCAGTCTTTAAAAACATGTTGGGAACATATTTTTCATTCTTTCTCACACTTATGCAACACTACAGTAGTGCCCAATCCTTTTCTTGCTGTGTTAGGTGTGCTCCCACAAAACAAACATTGCACTACTTTACAGGCGAGGGCTGTTGTCTTCTCTTCTCTGTTGGCACAAAGGATAATTCTTTTAATGTGGAAGTCCTCCAGACCCCCAACCTTTAAACACTGGGTGAAAGTGGTGCTCTCTACACTGCCGCTCGAAAAGTTGAGATATAGCCGAGGTAAATACAGGCAAAAGTTTCATGCAATCTGGTTCCCCTTCACAGAATATGTTGAAAACGTATTCACTTGAATATGGAGTTATTTCTATAACAGTACGTCCATGTATCGATTCAATTAACGTGATTATTTAAATCTATTTATTTTTTATTTATTTATTTAATTGTTTATCTATCTTTTTTCCCTTTTAAATTACTTTGTTATTGATAAGCCTGGGCCAAGGAGTGTTTTTGTGTTTTTTACTTGTTGTTTAATTTTGTAATGTTTGAAAAAACTTAACTTTAAAGTTAAAGAAAAAAAAAAAAGAAAAATTTCTCCAATATTTATGTAATTAATGCTGTAAAATTCAAATGTTCGGATGCAAATCGCATCTGGTGTCATTATAAAGGATACTACCATTAATTGGGAAGATTTCACACAGCAGTAACAATCATGGTGAAGGTAAAAACACTTCCTACAGTTTGCATATGCAACATTATTGTGCAAGTGAAAGGCTCATGGAAGCACAGCTAATTGTCCCCAGCCAGGAGCACCATGCAATATTTCCCTCAGACTGATGATAAGGAAGGGAAGAGAGAAGGCTGCAGTCCCTCCAGATGCAGGGTGACCTGAAAACAACATTTACACAGTGAAGAATATCTGTTTCTTCACCTAAAAATGGCTGAAAAGCAGTACACACAGCTTGTCTTAAAATTCCAAACAAGAATTTAGACAACTCGCAGCTGGTTTGGAGCAATAGACTGACAAGATGAAAGAAAAAGAGAACTATTTGGCAATAAAGTGCCTCCTGAAATTTGGAAAAAGAAGATTACCTTTCCACAGGGAAGTATGAAGGTGGGAGCATTATGAAATGGAGCTGCTTCTTTGCAAGTGGCATAGGCTTCACTAAAGGGAAGATAATAACATAATGCAGCAAAGCACTGGGTGATATTAGAAGAAAATTTAATCCTATTAGTCAAGGAAGGAAATAAGACAGAGTTCTTTGCCAGAGTTCACATGCCTATACCCTAATGCACTTTTACATGCGAAGTCGCCATTTGGACTGATGGCAGTTATCATGCGTATGTGTCAGTTAGAGGTATACATATCAGCGTTTCAATGTATTGCATCATCCCACTCATAGACAGATACCTCATTTCTTTTAGCTTCATAGTACAAAGAAAGAACAGTAATTACAAGGGGCTTGAAAACCTATTCGCGCTCAGTTCTACCCCAAGCCATTTGTGCCTGCTCCTCTGTCCGTGACGAAGTCTTCTTTTCCACCATTCGCTGATGGTTAGATTGAATGTATTGTCTTTGATCTCAGAAAGGCTCCTGAATCACAATTAGAATGCAGCACAGTGGGGCTGAGCTCAAACAGACACACATGTGTCGGCCTTTCTGAGGCGCTGTTGTGGACTTCTGATGGTCAACCCTTGGGGCTTTCTGTGTTCCTTCCCTCTTTTTCATGTCTAAGTAGCCAGAAATAATGTCTCTGTGTGTTCTGCAAATTTATTACATATGAATAAATCACAAACATTAAAAAAACTCCCAGAAAGAAACAACTCATCGCAGATCTGCTAACAGTCACTCTTTTCCTGCTGCGTCCCCTGCGGTGCCTGTTCTTTCATCCAGCTGTATTCCATGTCATTTTGCGTGTTGTCGACATGCTTAGCAGTGGCACGTAAAAGCTACTACTGGTGAGATGAGATGTGATCTGGATAGATTGAAACAAACGAGAGTTTCTCACAGAATTTTGAGTTACGATATAGAAGAGACCAGTGGATCTACACTGTTTTGTATTTAAAGGACAAAACAGTGTAGATTTCTTCATATGTCACCCTTCAGAAAAATATACAACATGCATTCTTACCTGCACACAAACCATAAAGTAATTCTTCATGCGCATTCTGAAAATCCGTTGAAAGCCATGTGGCTGTTGACTTAAACATGGTTTATGTAATGGAAGAAGAATGAAAGAATAAAAAGATTTCCTGACAGAGTGTCCCTGCAGAGCTCATTATCATCTTAATTTCCAATTATCCGCAGGACAAATGAGTACACCTGCCATTTCACAGCAAAGCTGTTGATGATCACCACCCACATCCTGCAATGCTTGTTTGATGAAGGAATCCATAATTCAAAGCCGCAGAAGAACATAAAACCGCAAAAACCAGCCCAAATGAGAGGAAAATATTCGGGAACCGGCATCATAAGAACAAACATTCCTCAGGGGATTTCGCCACCAGCCACGTTCGATTCTTCCCCGCCTGCCATTTGATGAGGCGGATGATGGAGCAGGCCTGAGAGGGGAAGGAGAAGAGGAGATGAAAAAAAGGACAGTGACATTTCCAAGTGTTTGTATTTCATGCTGGTGTTTGAATGTGATTCTACTCCTGACATCACCGCGTTGATAAATCCAGCCAGAGAACATGTATGGACAGAGTGGCAATGTCACAAACCGCCGAAATACATTCAACAGTATGGCTCTAATGCTTCCTGGAGGGAAACACAGTACTGGATAGATAACAGCAAAGTAACTGAAAAATTGAACTTTTGGCATTGTATGGGAATGTTCAAATTAAAGAAAAGCAAAGTGATCCTATTGACTGCATTTCATCACAGCAAGATTTCTACCCCATACTGTGTGATGTTGGCTATTTGAAACTGAGGCACTCTAAAACACCTACGGAATTGCACAATACCTGAACATCTAAGGGAAAAAACAACCTCCAGGCTCCAGATTTTCTTTTATTAAGGGTGCTACGGAGGCGCTGGAACATACCTACAGCTGTTGAATTGGTATTTTTCAACACTGCCAGTGGAAGAGGTCTGTGTGTGTGTGTGTGTGTTTGTGTGTATGTGTGTGTAAAATGTAGAAAAAATATATTTAGAGATAAATACATAGTTTCATGCATATATAGATACATAGATATATTCATACAGTGGGACCATTCAGTGGCCATTGATAGCATTTGTTGTATATTTTTGAAACTACTGGGCAGTTGTCAGCGTGCTTTTATTATCTGCTGATGTTCGTATAGCAGTTCGGAGTTAAGACAAACCCGACTGCTCTATTTATGAGCATCACGTTCAGAAAAAAAGCTGTCCTTCTACTCCTGAGGTGTTTTGTGAAAACAACAACCTACACAGCCAGCCCTGTAGAGCATGAACAGCACTGTAGAGACATGCCACCACAGTGGTCACACATTCAAGAGAGGGGAGATTTGCTTTGCAGAAGTGAAAATGAAGTGTTAATCATGTTACATAGCCGTGCTCTGCATATTTGTGGAGTAATATGTATTGTCATGTCTATATACTACAACCACTGCACTACTTTTTTTAAGTTCACATGATTTTGCACTGATCCTTGGTTATGGCTATATAGACTCTAATATACACTAAACAATACCCCCTTCTGCACCCCCTTAGCTCTGAGATTTTATCTATAGCCACACAAAACCTAGAACATTGAAATTCCGAAAAATCTAAAGACAAACAATTCCAGAACATCTAACACATCGCAAAGGACATCTAATGCCACACAAGGACTGAACATCTAAAACCTCATAGTTCTGGAACATCTAAAGCCTCACAATTACAGAAAATGTAAAGCTTAACAGAACATCTACATTTCTGAACATCTAAAGGCTTAAAATTCCAAAACATGTACCCCTGCAATATTCAAGCATTTATATTCTCACAATACACAAACATCTACAGCAGGGGTGTCCAACTACAATCCTGGAGGGCCGTGGTCCAGCACGTTTTGGTGATTTCCCTGCTCAGAAATGCCTGGTTCACCTCACCAGTTAGTTGTCAGGTTTAGTGACAGTGTTTGAGGAGAACTACCATCAAACTGTGCTGGACACCGGCCCCCCCAGAACGGAATGGAGGGCCGGTGTCCAGCACCCTGATCTACAGCCACATGATTCTTCAAAGCATCCGAAGCCTCACAATGCCTGAAGATCTACACCACTATTTTCTATATAGTATTGTATAGTATTATATTATGTGGGCCACACTGTACCAATTAAAATATTAAATGTTGTATTTTATTCCTCTTTGTCCAGTAACATTCTTTCATTATTCTTAGAGTTTATTTATTTACATTTTATTTAGACTTCATTTTTTTGTTCTTGTCTCTGTGTCTCTGTGTTTCTTTGTAATCATTACACAAGCAATATCCTCTGGGATCAATAAACGTTTCTGATTCTGAAAACTGTATTAAAAACATTTCATTTTTTGCATTGATTTGGGTAGAATACAATAAAAAGTCATGCAACACAAGTTCGGTTCAAACGTGGGCAACGGTCCTGTGTGTTAAGTAGAAAAAAGGTCATTAGTTTGTATTCATTGTGTAGTTTAGAAATACAATTTTAAGCCTGTGATTTGCTCCTCATTCGCCAGTCCTCCACTAACGCTTCAGTTGTTCTGTAGGTAGATTAATCGAATAATACTGGCGCATGGAAATGTAATTGGCTTGGAGCGGCGGTTTGGTGATATTTTCCACACTAAATTATTCAAATTATAATCCTGGCCCTGTGAACAAATATGCAGGATGGAACGTACACAGCTCAATAAAATATTCATGGATGCCAAATCGGCTGGAGCCCTTTTTCCTCGACTTTAATAAGCACTTTGCTGGACAGTGGACAAAGCGCGAGCTATCCGGTGAATTTGTTTATTTTACTGTTTAAACCACAAAACAAGAAACGACCCTGAACTCCTTCACAAAGAAAGACCTTTAAAAGTGTAGAGTTTGTTTGGTTGTGATGTCTGACGCCTGCTAGTGGATTCTTGATTCTTGATCCTTGGACAACACATCATACCACCTTTATATAAAAACAAGCTTATGACTTATAAAGGACATACAGGGACACTGTCTTTTTGCTAATCATGTCTATTAAGCAGGCTTAATGTCTTCCTTTAACAAATCACTCTATTAAAAGCAACACTTCAAACACACTGCATTATTTAGCAAGTATTAAGTAAAATATCCATGACAACCATATAATTTCTCTCGTTCCTGTTTTATATCTCCACAGATTAATTCTGCCAATATTTAGCAATCCAAAGAAAAGATGTGGGATGTCAAATAGCCGTTTATAGAATGAATTTGGATCAAAACAGGTCAGTAGATTTGAGAATTGTATGTATTTATGCATGTATGGATGAATGTTAATGTATACCAGCCGATAATGCAGCCCTTCCAAAGCACTTAGAGAAGAGATTTGTCTGTGATTGGGCCCCACACTGCTGAAATCTCCCATCATGATTCGAGAATGGCAGACGCTTTTAGAAATGTATGGGCTTAAATGGTGGCAGTGAAGTGCCACAATTACACTGTTCTTAAAACCTGTCTCCTACTGCCTGATTCTGGCAATACGCTTGATCCTGTCATACCGAGGCATGCAGCTCCTCAGTCATCATTATCATGCATGTGCATGCATGTGGTTTTGAGAGTGCGTTCTTCGTGAAATAACACTTTTGATCCAGAAATAAAGCTTCGATAATAACATTTCTGTTGAAACGGTCAGCAGCTGAGTGCTTCACAGAGCCTGCCCTTTTAAGGCCTTCAGATCTAATCCAAAATTTCACATCGACACAGCATGACTCTGCTGGCACAGTGCACGCTTTCAGGATACCAATCAGGATACCAATCTGCTTGCATGATATACACTGCGGCTCAAAAACAGGTAAAATGGCCCTATTAAGATGAAGTGCCTTAGTCTTTTAGAAGTATTGGTGCATTTATATGCATCTCAAATGTGTTTGTATTTGGCTCTTCTCAGACTGAGCCACACTTTTTTTTAACGTAACTTAAGAAAGCCTCCTGCCCGTTGCTGATCACAGCTTGCAGTAGTTCACAGAAGGTCATACTGTGTCCTGGTTGAGAGCTGGATAAAGTTTGAGCTCTTGATTTATAGTGTTTGTTGGCAACATTAACCTCCAAATGTCTTGGATGATGGACTACATGGACTGGAATAAGTGGAAAATTGTGCAAATTAGATTGTTTTTCAAACTTTCTTTAAGATTGACAATCCCTACCAGACACTGCACAAACAAGGCTCATGCTTTCATCTTTTCATATTTAGTATTTGTTTGTTTCTGTTAGAAGCCAAAGCCATAATAGACAGATTAGTGCTTGTTCAGAGCACTGTGCTGACAGTGCTAACATACGCTGGAAAAAAGGACCAGATTACACCTGTTTTAGCATCACGACAGTCACTGCCTCTTTCATTTAGAATTGATTTCAAAATCCTTTTATTGGTTTCTAAAGCTCTTAACAGCTTAGCGCCAACCTATATTGCTGAATGCCTGACAGACTGTACGTTGCAAATCAAGTTTGAAGATCGTCAAGATCTCACTTTGTGAACATTCTCAGACTAAAGCACAGGAAACGTGGTGTAGAGGATTTTTTTGTATTTATGCTTCAAAGACTTTAATGCATTCACCAGGTAATCTCTAATGCCAGGTTATCAGTTGTTAAGTAAACTTGAATGTTTTTTGCTTTGGTACTGAATTAATACTCATCATACTGTTTCAGTACTGCTTAGCATTGTTGCCTCACAACAGGAAAGTCCTGGGTTTGATTCCTGGCTGGATGGCTGCAGGATCTTTTCTGTGTGGAGTTTGTATGCTCTCAACGTGTCCTCCGGATGCTTCAGTTTCATCTCACAGTCCAAGCACATCAGGTAAATTAGAGATACTAAACTGCCTGGGGGTGTGACTGTGTGTGTGTGTGTGTGTGTGTGTGTGTGTGTGTGTGTGTGTGTGTGTGTACACGTCTACCATCTGATGAACTGGTCCAGGGTTTTTCTCTGTCCAGATAATACATGAATGTAAAATTTCATTATTTATGTCATTACTCATTAATGTTTGCGTTAATATGTAAACCGTTCATGTAAAGTACAGATTTATCTCATTTTGAACTGCATTCAATTCTGCAGTCTTTTACTGCTGATCCTGTAAGGAGGGCATTCAAGTGAAACTACAGAAACAAAGCATGTCATTCATCTCACAACATAATTCAGCCATCAGATTGCATTACCAGACACTTACTCTCTAAATGATTTTAAAAAATAACTTCTATTTTGTAAAGTATATTGGAAAATCGTTAAATTCACACTGTCTCAAATGTTTGTTTGGTTGGATTAAACCTCCAGATGACCTAGAATGCCAAGTTTCTCTACTGATCCGTCCCATGCTGTGCATGGAGCTCAGACATAAAGCTCATACACTTCATAAACATTAACATTTCCCCAGGACTGCATTGCACAAAAGCTGGATTGATAGTGGGTTTAAGTGCCTTAATCCACAAGCTTTGATGACTGTCTTCTTCTGTCCCCACCTTTTTTTTTTACACTTGCAAGAAAGCTCAGAATCTGCTAGGACATTCTCTCACTGAGTTCTGCATTTTGGTTATTGGTGATGCTCCACTGAAAAAGTGAGACTGTCTAGACTAGGATTTAAGGCAGGGGTCACGTACCATGGTCCTGGAGATCTATCTTTCTGAGAAGTCTAGTTCCAGCATGAAAGTAGGTCTCCAAGAGGAGGGATGGTGACAACTGATATAAGGGAGCAGCTCTGCTAACTCTGTAACGTGGCCCTTATAGTCACATGTAAACACACCACACCACACCATACTGCACACCTCACCGCACCACGCCAGACAACAAAGCACAGCACACAGTGCACACAGTGTGAACAATGTGAAATTCTTCTCTGTATTTAACTCATTTAACCCACCAAGTGAAGCAGCGGCCAGGGAGCAGAGTGTGGGGACGGTACCTTGCTCAATGGCACCTCAGCGGTGTCATTAGCAGTCCTGGAATTCAAACCCACAACTTTCTGATCGCAGGGGCAACACCCTAACCACCAGGCCACCAGGTGTACCAAAATATATTCAGTGTTGAATGTGAACACCCACAAGTAGACGAGACATGATTGGCAGACATCCACTCTGTCATATCATATAACCTGATAAAAAATTTAGAACAATAGCAGCCCTCAAAGCTTTTTCAAATAATTCCAGGACTGGAATTATTCCAGCTCCGAAAACCAGCCCTCGGTATCTCTTAACAGCAGTTGAGCAAACTGTTGAATTGCGAATTGGCAGGTGGTTCAGAGATAGCCCTGAAAACGTATCTTTGGTTTAGATAACTGAATAGCCGGCCAATCAGCATGAAAAATGAGCCACTGCTGGAAACCACTGTTTAAAAGATAATTCGCTGCTGGAACGGTTAAATTCAGTGCTGGGGCTTTATTTTGCAACAGCATGCCTCAGTTTTAGAGCCAGGAAATGATAATTAGAGCAGAGAAAAGTAGAAGATGTGAAAGTTGCTAGTGCTTACTCAGCACACGTACTCTGCGGAGAACAGTTCTCTCTTTCTTTCGCTAGCTGCGGTGGAAACACTCCAAGTGAAATATTAGAGCACATTGCAAACACATGCAAACAAACAAGCTCCCTCTCAGCATATTTCTCTGGCTCGAGCAGTAATGTTTGGGCTAAAATAGCATGGTACATTCAGACTCTTTCCATCTTTCTCTCTTGTGTGCTATAAATGGAGCTGAACCAAGACTGCGTGGCTTCATTGTTCGAATAAACATGCACCTGTATTCTCCTTGTAATTGTCATACACTACTGTTTTTGCTCATGTACGAACACTCCATAAAGGCACACTCCATAAAAGAGGACAACCCCCACTGGAGGTTTTCAGCAGTATTTGAAAAGTAATTACTCTTTGGTTCTGGTGCGCTCTCTGAGCCGCAGCCTCTTATAGCCACGCGCAGCGTCAGGGTTTAATGACCCACCCTGTGACTAATTGCATAGCAATCAGTGTGCTAGTCATGTGTGGAAAATGCCCCTTGTTTAAGCGGAGGGAAGCGCAATTCCCCCAGTGAGTATATGCCATATGCCAGTCATACACATACAACCACACACACACACACGTACACACACTGCTTGCTTAGAGAACGAGATGGGCAGTTGATTCAGTTGATTACATGTTGAGCGCTGGGCTGTGTGAGGATAACTTATCACAGTGTCTTTTAGGTCAAATTTATTACCCTCCACTTTAATGGGACCTTTAATTACCCTTAATCAAATGTGTTATTTGTGGGACTGCATCAAAGCAGCAGCAGAGATGAAGCTGTGGCTAAAAACCTCAGTGTCGGTGGACATGAATAGTAGCCGTGGATAGAGCCGTGTGTGATAGAGGTCAAATAAAGGAATTTGGAGAGGAACCACACACACACACACACAAACGCACACACACACACACACACACACATTTAAAGGGCTGTTACTGAACATATAGACATTTGAAGGCTCTAGGAAGCCCCCACCTCCCCTTATTGTATTATTTTGTTTGCAAGAATGGAAAGGAATTATTACTTTATATGTTCATATGTTAGTATAGTCCCTGTTGGAACAAAACCTCCCACCTTCAAAACAATAGCTTCACAGAAAGAGGAAAAACCTTTGTTTACTTTGAATGTAAATGAGTTTAACAAAATTAATTTTATAATATGTAATTTTGGCCGTATTCTGCTTGACTGATTATCATGAAATTTAAACACATTCTAAACAGCAGCAGGTTTTTTAAATTATGGGTTTTATAAATAATTATAATTAAAAATATCCAACAAAAAACATATACCACTTACTATAATAAACAGGCTGTACGCATACACACACATACACATACACACACACACACACACACACACACACACACACACACGCCCTACTTGTATATTATATAGTATGTGGAGCAGTGAAACAGCGTTCACCGGAATCATCCAGTATCTGTATCTGTAGTGACATTTCCAACATCAGTACCTGCCCCCACTCATATTCTGAAAGCAATCAAATCCTCACAGCAATAGAGCAGGAGGTGTTACTGCTACAAAGCGGGGATGAGCTCCCTAGACTTGTGAAGAATAAGCGTCTACAAACTTTTGGACATAATGTATACAGTACTGTACTCATACATATATATATATATTGTAACACTGACCTCTGAGCAGGCTCTCTGTCTTTCTCTCTTACAGATTTACTCTCTGTGTAAACTGAAGCAAATATGCTGTAATCTGATCATATTTTGGCATCAAAGTGACGACTCATTAAAATTCCTATTACAGTGTGTGTGCATGTTTATATGGAATAAATCTGCATTCTTATCTCCTGCACCCTGAACACATGGTGATACTGATAAACATGGACCGGGCCAATAAAAGTCAACACCAACACCTTAGTCACACAAAGACATAGAAAACACACACACACACACACACACACACACACACACACACACACACACACACACACACACACACACACACAC
>JBBJLS010000109.1:39297040-39307761 GCA_037577275.1 Bryconaethiops microstoma
TCTCTCTCTCTCTCTCTCTCTCTCTCTCTCTCTCTCTCTCTCTCTCTCTCTCTCTCTCTCTCTCTCTCTCTCCAAGCTTCACTGATTACTTAGTAGAGTGCTGGAGCCCAGCATATCACACATGGGATGAGAGCAGTCTCCACGGTAACCTCTAGCCGCCAGGCGTATGTGTATTAGGTTAAGGCAGGTGGCTCAGGCAAGGATGGAGCAGTTAATCCATTTGACAACAACAACAACTGAGTGCCCAGCCGTGGCTCGAGCAATAACCCTGCAGCTGTCGCCTCGTAGCTTAGATGACCATGGACAATGATAAAAAGAATGGGGTTTGCTAACTCCTGGCTTGGAGATGCTTAGAAGTGAACTGCTGCCACTGAAAGCACAGGAAGAAGTATATGCAGCTTTGAAAATAGACTCTAGCACTGCTGAGCTGAGGACCATTTGAGGAAATTGAAAAACAAAATAAAAGTGTTTAAGCGTGTTTTTAATATCTATCACGGCTGCCTCAGAAGTGAACAGTACTTATAACAACCTATTTATGTCATGATAAAAGCTATTCCGCCTGGAAATGCCATTTCTTGTTAAGACTGCAGTGCTTTTTTGTATGGCAGTTTTTCATCAATACCTTGCCTTAGGCCTGATTCCCCACATGGCAGATTTAATTACAGTTTAAGTGCTAGTCTTTGTCAATACCCAAGTTTGAGTTTGAATTCCTTTTGTCATTTTCTCTGAAGAAGAATATGAAAAGTTATGGAGGAAGATTCAACCATATCATTAAAACCACCAGTCTAATATTGTGTAGGTTCCCCAAAACAGCTTGAGCCATCAAGACATGGACTCCACAAAGTCTCTGAAAGTGTACTGCAGTACCTACACCAAGACATTAGGAGCAAGTCCTGCAAGTTGCAAGATGGGGCTACCATGGATTGCTTTTTCCAGCACTTCCCACAGATGTTTGATTTGATTGAGATCTGCAGAATCTGGAGGCCAAGAGAACACCTTGAACTCTTTTGTTTTGTTCTTCTAACCATTCCAGAGAGGCAGAGCTCATTATCCTGGTGAAAGAATCCACTGCTGTTAGGAAAGACTGTTGCCATGAAGGGGTGTACGTGGTCTGCAACAATGATTAGGTAGGTGGTACAATGTTACATCAACATGAATGCAGGACCCAAGGTTTCCCAACAGATCATTGCTCAGAGCATCACACTCCCTCCTCTTTCCTCCCATAGAGCAGCTTAGTGCTGCACATCACAGATGTGCTAGCCTTTGTTCCCCATGCGGATCAGGGAGCCTTGGGTGCCCATGACCCTTTCATCAGTTTACCGGTTGTCCTTCCTTGGACCACTTTTCCACTTTTGATAGGTACTAACTCACCATAAGACCTGTCATTTTAGAGATGCTCTTACCCAGTAATCTAGCCATCCCATTTTGGTCCTTGGTCAAAGTCAAAAAGATCATTACTCTTCCCCATTTTTCTGTTTCCAACACAGTAACCTCAAGAACTGACTGTTAATATGCTGCCTAATATATCTCACTCCTTGACAGGTGCCATTGTAACAAGATAATCATTGTCACTCGCTGCGCCTGTCAGTGGTTTTAATGTTGTGGCTGATCAGTGTATAATTTTACTCTGAAAGGAAAGATGACTTTAGCTCTCTACTTTGTCCTAAGCACATCTCTCTCTCTCTCTCTCTCTCTCGCTCTCTCTTTCTTTTTATTCTCCTTCTTGCAAAGTCACACTCCCATACACACCACCACCCCCCTACACCAGTTTAATTAATAATATATTATTACTAATTATGACTAATTATTGCACAAACAAAAAGGAGTTTCACATAGTCTATGACACAACTGAACAACTAATCAGCCCTATATTTTTCTCCATTTGATCAACAAACCTAACATTGGAAGGAAGAAAAGGATGGAAAAACTCTATAAAAACACATATACGCATCCCACATACCACACAGATTCCACATTCTTTTGCACATTATCAGGGTTGTTATACTACATACCTTCATTGTCCTTTAAGGTGAAGTTGGGGTTAACTGGAAATCCTCCAGGGAAGGAGAAATAAAATCTCTGTCCATTTGCAAAGTCGTCCTTATCCACAGCAGTGATTGTCTGAATGACCTGTTAAAAAGCAGAAAACGAGCTGATTTTAATATACCACCTTTTCAAACTCATGATGGGAAAAGCATTACTACTGTAAATCATGTTGAGTCTTCATTAGTCACAACATATCTCAATCTGGTAATGAGACACTTTAGCTTGTAAGCTCTAAAGATTTGGAGGAAAAAATGACAATGATAATTAGACTCATCATTAGCAAAAAAGCCAGTCTGAAGTCCTTCACATAATCAATTTGGCTCACGTTTGGCTTAAAAAAAAAAAACTTTTAAAGTCTCCTTAGCTGGAATATGCTAATCAGGCAACACTTATCAATCCCAGCAGTTGTTTCAAGCCATCTGGAAGCTGTGTGACTGACTAGCACTGCTTCTGCTTTTTCATCTCGTTTTCTGTTTCCCCTGTAATATCCTCGGCAGTTTTTGCAGACTTGTCCTCATATGCTAAAAACGGGTCTTTCTGGAGCTCTGTCAAACCATTTGGCTGCTGGAGCTGCCAGGCGTATGTGTATTAGGTTAAGGCAGGTGGTTCAGGCAAGGATGGAGCAGTTAATCCATTTGATAACAACAAGCAACAAAAACTGAGAGTCCAGCCGTGGCTCGAGCAATGTTCGAGAAAACCTAATGCTGCTTTAACCCCTTGTCCTTGTAAAGTGTTCAGGGGCCCTGTAGGCCTCAACAGAAGACCACCTAGGAACAAAAGGTGAAAGGCTTTATACTAAAGGCCTGTAGCTCATGTTTGGCTAAAGGGAGCAGACTGTTGAAGTTAACCTTTACCCCTGGTGATCCCTCTTGGTAGTACAGGCTCTTACCATCATACTGTCATCACAGGGAGCCATTTAGTGATGCTACACTGAGTTAGGTGAGCTTTTAGCTTCATAGACTGAGAGCACCCTAAAGACATTCAATGCATAGACAGGAATATGTGGATTTTAGCACTTTGTGATGTTAGGTTCCTTCTGTTGGATCCCCTTACTAAAATGAATCCTTAGCACACAAAGAAAACCTAAAATGAGGACAGATCACATCCAATTATTACCACATTCTTACATTATTATTACATCCAATGTAGCATTTCACTTAAAAGTTCCATCCCTTTAAAACACTTTGATTCAGAACATGTAACATGCTTCTTTGTTGATCTGCTTTAACATTGTATGCATGATTTAGTAGCGCTCCAACCCCACTTCTTGAATAATAATTATATATTTCAACTAATTCTGTCTTTCATCCCTTGTTTTTTTGTTTTTTTTTCTCTTTATCTTCTTTTCTTTAGCAATATCTGTCTGTTTGTTTGTCTGTTACAGGTGGGTGACAAAGGAAAAAAAGGAATAATTGAAATAATAAATACAATCGCTGCAGGTGCTTCCACACAGGTGTTTTGCACGATGCAGTTAAGCAGATAGTATCCTATCCTTTCTCTTTAGCTTGTTTATAACATTCAGAGCAGGCCAAGTTTTCCTTGATTTTGAATCAAGACAGCAAGTGGAAAGCATATGACTTTGAAATAGGGTTCATTAATGGGGCATGGATGGCGGGTGCTTCAGGCACACAGACTGCTCAATTTGCTAACGATTCAATAAAAGCAGTGAATAAAGTGGCATCTATAGAAAAGATATTGGGACACAGAGCTGTGGTCAAAAACACTCATCCGAAGAAAGATTGTGCATTAGTGTGATATGTGAAGGAAAAAACAGAAGGGCTGTTCCTCAGGTCACAGAGAATGTCAATGCAGGGTGTAAACAGACTGTGTCAGCAAGAACAGCCCGCCCACGACAACACAGAGAGGGAAATTATAGTAAAGCTGCAGAGCACAAACCTTTCATTACAATGACAAATGCACATTTGATAGTTCAGTGGTGCCAAAATCATAGACACAGGCCGACAGAGATGTGGAAAAGCGATCTGGTTAGTTGAGTTATCCTTAATCACGGGTCATTCCCACCACAAATGGGCAGGTGCATGCATGATGTATACCAGGAGAATGGTATGGGCCTGAATGATTGACTTTTTGGGTCCTCTTGTCTTGTTAGATTGCAGTGTCACTGCAAACAGATTACATAGAAAGTGAACGGAGATTGCACCTGCCAGTTCAAGTCAATAGAACGAAAAACGTTTCAGCTAATGTCTGCATAAGTCTTGTGACATCCACTTCACCCCTCTCCTGTGACCTGGGGCAACAACAGCACACTGTGCAGAGAGTCCCAGGAGCTGACTGAACAGACTGGGAGCATTGATTCTTACAATCAATTAATCATAATATTAGTACTTAGATTTAATACAGTCATAACTGCCTTGCAATCACAAAAATGGCCTGTAACCATACACGGGGTGGGGTGAGGGGGATAATGGCCAAAATTTCACTCTGATGTAACTGGGACTTGGGCCTCTGCTGTCTGCATTAAGGGGGAAATGAGTCCACTTTCTTTAGTCAAAACTTTCTTTAGTCAAAATGTGACATTTGCCCATAAATATTTCACCTTAGTGACTCGTTTTATGAATTCTCTGCTAAAAATCAACACAAATGTTACTAAACTCATCAGCTTTATCCAATGATGAAGCATTTCTGATGGGAGTGATCCCTTCCAAGAAGACAAACCCCCATCCACACATCACTGAATAATTTGAGAATGAAAATAATGTGCATTAAATGGGCTTCACAGTCACTAGATATCAACCCAGCTGAACACCCATGGAAGACTGTAGACTGATGTGTAAAGACAGTGTTCCACACTGCTGTCAGGGGATATCTTATGGAAAAATGGTCTTCCATTTCTCCAGTAGTTTCAGAAATGTGTAAAAGCCATGACTGCCTGGCAGCTTGTGTTGGCCTGAACACCTTACTTTATGATGAGTTTTCCTTTCATTGTTGTATACACTGATGGGTGACAAATTAGAGACTTTATGATGTCTCCACTCATAGTCCATTCTATGAGCTCCACTTACTATATAGTCACAAGTTATGGATTACAGTTGCAGACATTTACGCCAATGGACCCCCACAGGACCACCAATGATACTACGGTAGTGAATGTATGAAGTGAAGTAAAAGTGACCATTCTTTCATACATGAACACACCACAGCACAGTGTGAATGGCATGAAATTCTTTTAATCCATTCACAAAGTGAAGCAGGGGGCAGCCAGGAACACAGCGCCCGGGAGCAGTGTGTGGGGACGGTACCTTAGAGGTGTCATTACCAGTCTTGAGATTCGAATGTTATGCTAGTATCCATGATTCGAATTACGGGGGTACTGGGGGGTACTGTACCCACCACCCAAGTGGTGGTCCCGTGGTGGTCCTGGCCATTGATGAATGGGGTAAAGGGAGCTAACAAATGATGCAGAGAAACAGATGGACTATTGTGCACCTATATGGTCAGTGGAGCTGATAAAATGGACTAGATGAACAGGGTAGGTGTACATAAAAACATTCCAGCATTTTCCAAAAGCCCTGAAAAATTCCCATTTGGATTAACACACAGTAAACAACATTCTCTGATTGACACATGATTTAAATGATAATGAATTAATATTATTAAAATTATCATTCAAATTGTTCTCATTAGTCAAAATGTGACATTAAATTCTAATTGATAAACATTCTGGGTATTACAAATCATTATTGTTTATTCTTGGGACAATGTTTTTTTCTGAAGTTGTACTCTTCAAAATACCTTAATCAAAGTAAGCCAGTATGTTTTTATGGGTTCCTTTTACACTCCGAAGTGTGATTTGGTTCATGTTGATAGTAAATGAGCTAAATTACCTGGTAGGAATTCTCAGAGTCCCCGTTGATTGAAATAATTTGAACCACAACAGAGAGAAGAAAAAATCCAACTGAAAATAATAAACTTGTGAAAGATGTTTACTCATGAATGAACATGAACAAGATTGACTGATAACATTAAAACCTCCTGCCTAATTTTGTGAGGAAGATCCCCATTGATTATCTCATTACAATGCCACCTGGCAAGGGGTGGGATGTATCAGGTAGAAAGTGAAAAGGCAGTTCTTGAAGTTGAAAGTGAAAAGGCAGTTCTTGAAGGCTAGATGACTGGGTCAGAGCATCTCAACGGAAGGCCTTGTGGGTTCTTCCTGGTATGCAGTGGTCAGTACCTTCCAAGAACAGTCCAAGGAAAGAAAACCGGTGAACTGGCAAATGGGTCATGGGCACCCAAGGCTCACTGATGCATGTAAGGATTAAAGGCTAGCCCATATGGTCTGAGCCCACAGAAGAGTTACTGAAGCACAAACTGCTGTCCATCCTGTCAATGACAGGTATCAGTACAGTCATCCATGCCAACACCTGTTCACTGCTGAAAGCATTTGCAAAGGGCGTGTGAACATCAGAAGTGGGCCATGAGGCATGTGTTCTGATGAATCACACTTTCGTCTACATCTTGTGGATGGCTGGGTGCCGTGTAAAAGAGATGGAACCAGGATTTACTATGAGAAAAAAGAAAACCCGGAAGAGAGAGTGTGATGCTCTGGGCAATGTACATCTGGGAAACCGTGGGTCCTGCATTAATGTGGATGTTACTTTAACACGTACTGTCCACCTAAACATTGTTGCAGTACTCCACTTGAGGGCAAGACTATTCCTTAATTGCCGTGGCCTCCTTCAGCATGATAATGCACCCTGGAAACTGCAAAAACTGCCCAGGAGTGGTTCGAGGAACATGAAAAAGAGTTCATGGTGCGGACTTGGCCTCTAAATTCTCCAGTTATCAAACTGATCGAGCATCTGTGGGATGTACAGGACAAACTAGTGCAGAGACCATCTCACAACTCACAGGAGTTAAAGATTTGTGACTTATATCTTGGTGTAGATACCACAGCATATCTTCAGGGGACATATGGAGTCCATTCCTCGACGGGTCAGAGCTACACAATATTAGGCAGATGGTTTTAATGTAGTTGATCTGTGTGTGTAGGTGTATATATCCCTCTTTTTCACTCCTTCGTTCTCTCACTCATTCACTTTAGTGAGATGTTCTTGTGTATCTGCAGTGCTCTTAATTTAAATGAGAGTTCTATGCAGAGAGGAAAATGGCCATGTGCTTGGAGCTGAAGCAGTCATGCTTGGCTGCACAGATCTTCATTCTGAATGAGGGATGATTAGTATGCCCTCCCATCTTTCCCTCCCTCCTTCCTTTCCTTTATTCTTGCTCTTTTTCCATCCACTCGCCATGCTTTATTTTAGGAAATAAACTCTGAGTCCAAATCTGTGTGTGTGTGTGTGTGTGTGTGTGTGTGTGTGTGTGCACGTGTGTGTGCACGTGATAGAGGGAGATTTTTTTTCCCCTAGACTTACCTGTCCTGCTCCGGTGCTTTCACAAATGATTATTTCCTCCTCTGCATTGATCTCTGGAGGGTTGTCGTTTACATCCAGTACCTGAATTGTGACAGGGACATGGCTCAGAAGACTTGGGTTATCTGTAAATGAGAAAATGCCCAGCATAAAATTAATGGCAGTAACACAAATTAGGTTCCCCCAAAAAATCATACATAATACAACTCTGCTGTTCTGTTTCGGAGAGATAAATGCATGGCCACACCAGCGAGCAACTGAGAACAGAAAACGAAGGTTCTTAAAATGTTCATGGCTTCAACATACAGCTCCAGAAGAAAAACAAAAAACATTGGTTTAGAGAATGTAGAGGTTATTTAAACTTCATATTCAGCACCTTTCTTTAAAGCACCAATCACTGAACGGTCCTTTAGGAAATCAATTGTAGTTGGTTCCTCTATGGCATTGTCCAAAGAATGCTTTTTGGAACCTCTGTTTTTAAGAACTTCTACATAGCATTAAGCCTTTGCCTCTTTTTTGCTACTTTACTATTGGGCTTAAAAAATTCAGAAACTGCTTCTAAAAACACTTGTGTTATGAGGAACGAACACACCCCTGTCCTACAAAATGTTCAGTGAGCGTTTATGCAAATCGGTTTTACTGGAATAAAATGGGACTCTGTGACTGAGGAGAGCACTGTATGTAAAAACACTCCAGCACACTCCAAAGGCTCGGAGACATTTTGTTCCCCAGTTGGATTAACACACATTAAATAACATTCTCAGAGTGACACACCGCTGAGAGGATAATTAATGGATATTATTAAAATAATAATTCTAATTGTACTCATTAGTCCAAATGTGACATTAAATTCTAATTGATAAACATATTGGATAATATGAATTATTATTGTTTATTTATAGAATTAAACAATAATGATTTATACGTACATAACTGGATATATTTATATCATATTATGCCATATTATATGTCATATAAGAATATTATCATCATGAAAACTGCCATCAAGTGTATACTGTGCATACATATGTATATACAGTACTGTGCAAAAGTCTTGAACCACCCCTCATTTTGCTTCCAAAGATTCAGACTTTCTTGTACTTTAATGTATTCTTCAGCAACGGTTCTCCAGGCTTCCTAAAGGACTTCTGAGTTTCAGAGGAATGTTTTTTATTTGTTAAGCCACACAGTGACCTAGTTATCAGTATACTGGTGGTGCTGAATGCTGAGTTGTTGGAACTCCTTTATCTAGGCTCCTTGTATCTTTAGGCGCTCAATATGTCAAAGATAAGAGTTTGACATGCATCAGATAGTATTTTTACACCAACAATGCGATTCAGTGCAAAATATGAAAACAATGAGGGGTGGCTCAAGACTTTTGCACAGTACTGTACTTTTAATAAGTAACTGAGATTAATCGAGGTGGTCAGACATCATACTGCAGGCATGAAAAGAGTTTCAGTTAAGATGAAGAATTTTTCTTTCTCTTCCTGCAAATTTAATGTCACATTTTGATCCCATGGACACCAGTCATTTGAGTTTCAGGCTAACCTTCAACATGCTCTTTGACAAACCTGATCACTATATTTGAGGTCAATCACAACCCCACACAAACTAAATGTGAGTTAGGATCTATTTGCTATCCGAGGCTGCTCTGCATTGAGATGGCAACTGCTTCCAGGTGTGCCGGGTATCCTAGGCAGCACACCTGGATTTCTTTTCCATCTCATTTAGTATGGAGATGAGAGATAACGTTTTTAATCCACCGGTGATGTGTGACTCCAGAGGCTTAAAGAACAGCTCATGCTCTTCCTCTTTCCTCCCCCTTTATATATTGACTGGTTTCTAGCATCTCTGTAAACTTCACTTCTGTCTATCTCTCTCTACGTCTATCGACTTCCGCATCTTTGTTTGACTTCTTTGCTCTCTTTTGTTTCATGTTTCAGAGAGAATATGTGGGAATAACAGCCTATTATAGTTCTCCGAGCCTCTTGTTTCCACGTCGTGTGCACGGCTCACTATTATGGCCTTTTCATCCACATTTCTAAAGGCGTTGGTGGGGAAGGTACAATGCGACATTTTGTTCTGGCAGCTTTATGTGTCGAATGCTGCATTCAGTTGTTAAGGACAGGAAAAGAGGACTAATGAGACAAAATGTGAGTAGAAAACAAAAGTGAAGGCTGCAAGATTACTAGAAACATCAGGAAGGTACTGGATAAGCAGATAGAGATCCGGTCCGCCCTTTAACTTTGAACATGAATCTTTATTTGCGCGGCATCTGTGAATGCAACCACATGGTTAATAAAAACCTCTCAGCCTTGTTCCTAAACTAAAACTAGCTGAAGCCACTAACTCTTTAAAGCAGATGTCCACTTGCAATCTGTTTCCATGGCAACTAACAATATATTGTGCCAATTGAGGACACAAATGTGTTTTCTTCTAGGTAAGTTAACCCAACCGGAGTGGACAGTGTCTCCTTCCAGGAACAACTCAAATTTTAAATTCCAGCCACAGAAATTTAGCGCTAGTGCTTTTTCACTGTCTGATAGGAGTGGAATTTCATTACCAGAGAGTAGACTTTGCTATTACTGATTCATTAGTACTGGGCGAAAGCTAGGGGAAAGGGTAATTGCCTAGATAAGATCTACAGCTGAAGAGCAACAGGGATCGACTCATTTCAGCCACACAAGCAAGTCGTGATTTTTATCATCTTTCTGGGAATTGACCTGAGAACGATGTTGATTTTGCATCACGCAAATAACAAATGCTGATGTACAAACACCCAGGGCCATGAACACGCCCCTGTCACGGAGATATCTGACCTCTCACACTGCTCACTGTCTCCTTCTCACATTTGACATCAGCCGGTCTTCTAAACACTTTCTTGCATGATTACTCCCTGTCCACTGCAGGGCGAGACAAGGACCAAAGCCAGGCATTAAACACGACAGGATGGGTTTTAGCATGCCTTTGACACTATTCAGCATGACTGGGTTCCAGTGAAAGCGAATTGGGCCACGCTGATTGCATAGGATGAACTGAGATATCACAGGGGAATGGAGGGGAGTAAATCTAAAGGATTTTTGTAGCGTATAAAGTGGGTGGAAAATACAGTGGACCCTCACAGGTGAGGAAATGTCAGTGCATGTCATGTAATGCATACTAAGAGAGAGAAAGTGTATCAATGTACTGTGATACATCAGTTGATTAAGCTGCATTGGTTTAGAATGTTAGAGTTGATTACAATCTATAATCATCATATTGAATAAAGTATATGCTATATAT
>JBBJLS010000109.1:39315584-39333939 GCA_037577275.1 Bryconaethiops microstoma
ATATTTATTTATTTAATAAGGTCAAAAATTGACATCCAAGGTTGTCTTTTGCCCTCACTGAAATTCAGAAGCATTTTTTAAACAAATGAGTTCACTTTATAAGACACAACACTTTAACCTAATCAAAATACATGCATGTAAATGGTGTCAGCAGCAGAATTTTAGAATATACACGTAATAAGTTACAGGCAGCCAGTCTTGACAGTACCATAACCTTACCATGACCATAACCTTAAAAATATGGTAATATGTTACAAGATGTTTTTTAAAGCTTTTTAAACTGAATATCTTAGAAGAACGTAATTAAAAGTTTGATTCCTGACTTTGCTAATTGTAAATCCTGGGCTTCCTTGAGGACAGGTCTGGAAATGGCTAAACTAATACACTCATATCCACACCTATAATGTTTTGTTTGTTGTTGTTTATGTTGTTTATTCCTTTGTGTGTACTTATTCTATGGTTAATATTTGAGGTAACAAATGCTTACGGTCTACACAAATGGTTTTATATGTTATGTTATCAGATTACTCAGAATTTTGCACTGTACTGTATAATTTATAGCATGTGTAGCCTTATTTTAGAGAATTTTCCCCAGTGCTTGTGTTTTTTTTTGGCTGTTTATTTTCATTTTTGGCCCAGATAATTGAGTGTGTGCATGTGTAATTGTAAATGTATAAATACACAGAGGTGATAGAGGTATAAAGAAGAGGATGGAAGAGATATAAACAGATATTGATTGAACAGGGAGATTCCGGCTCAGCACTTGGCACTAGGCTGCACTTTATGGCAGTTTTCATCTCTGTCTCAGCCTTGAAACATTTATAGGCAGGCTAGATTGAACTGCATTACTGATATCTCAATATATCCATAAATGACAGTCAAGCCTCTCAGGCCACATATTTGTTTGGCTTCCTGATTAGATCAATTAGCTTAATGACCACAGTCGTCTCACTACAACAAACTCCAATTCCTTTATCTTTACTCTAGAGTTTAAGAATGGCTCACGGCTGGGATTTGATGGACAAACAGAAAATTATTGTGAGCTTTTCATTCTCCTTAGGTCTCTTTTTCTCTGCATCTCTCCGTCTGAATGAATTGATTTGTGTGGTCATCTCCTCCACCTCCTACGGGCAGTTTATGTGAAGTTTGTAATCCTATTTTTCACCCGTTTTGTGTTCTCTGGCATCCAGAGAGATAGTGCTTAAAGACCAATTACCAGCAAAGCCATTTAATACCATGGTGAGAGACTCAGGTCGATAGAATCTCATCTCGGGACTTGCCTTTCGAAGGGCTTTAAAAGCGGATTAGGTATGTTAGAAATTAATGTTGCTGAACCACTATTCAGCCATTTTGCAATTTTGCAGAAAATCTTCAATTACCCTTGCAAAAGAAATTAAACTCAATAAAACAGTCATGCCTTTCACACTTGATATTAATGATTGAAAAGCATTCTTTTAATTTTTTTTATTCCTCACAGAACATGCAGATTTTCTTAATTGGTAAGTTTTACATCCCCTCTGAAATGTTGCCTCAGACTTGCATTCATTAATCATAGGTCACCATGGTCACCAAACTGTGATGTTTTCAGAGTTTGACCCTATATTTTCATTTTCCATTTAAACTGTAAGAGACAGTTTACGGCCATGCCCACACTCTATTGATTGGCAATGTCTTCTTTATTTTCTTAAAATTCATAACCATGCCAAAAAACTGGTCCATGGTGGGTTACATGGCAAATAAAATAACTGACCCTGTTTTAACTAGCTGGTAACCAACGTACACAATCTATGGTCAATCTTCATGTTTGCAGTTTGCATATTTGCACTTAAATGGCTCAACCTCAAGTCTTAGTCACTTTAAATGCCTTCTGGAAAAAGCCTGTGATGCATTACATTGTAATCAGGGATAGGTATTAGCATTTAGACACCAGCCACTGTGGTTAGTTGATTTCCAAAGAAAACATTAGTCACCAGCCATCATTTTCATCACTCTGTGAGGGAAAACAAAGTTGCACTCCCTATTGATTTGCACTTAACAGTTCTCTTTATTATCCCAAAATGAAGCCAAAAAGGTCTCATCATTTTAACTACAGATTCACCACCATAAAATGCTCCACTGAACACCACAGAAAATCCTTAATTCCCAATGCCATCAAACTCTTTAATTCTTCCCCCATCACTTACCCATCAAACACTATAACTCCTCCCCCTGTCACTCACACCATCAGATTCTATAACTCGTCACCCACCCACCCATCAGACTCCTCCCTATGTCACTTGCCCATCAGACTGTATAACACCTCCGCCTATCAGACAACCACCCATCAGACTCTATAGCTCCTCCCCTATCAGACACCCACCCATCAGACACTATAACTCCTCCCCGTGTCACTTGCCCATCAGACTCTATAACTCCTCCCCCTATCACACAGCCACCCATCAGAATCTATAACTCCTCCCCCATCACACACCCACCCATTAGACTCTACAATTCCTCTCCCTGTCACACATCCACCCATCAGACTCATTATAAATCATTATCATTATAAGCAATATTATCTTGTTATTATGTCTGCCATGTGCAATTTTCTTATCGGGTGTTCAAACATTATTATTATGTGCAATATCTTATTATGTGCAATAGCATTACCATGCACAATATCATGTGCAGTTTTAATAATGGAAGCTAAATCATTTAATTAAGTGCAAAATCTTATTATTATGTGCAACAGTCTTACCATGTGCAATATCATGTGCAATTTTAATATTGTGAGCTAAATCAATTCATTATGTGCAATACCTTATGTCTTACCATGTGAAAATCACTACTTATATCAATATTACTTATATATCACTCATCTCTGTAAAATGCAATAACGTACTCCTGACCACCATGTGTGTTAGTAGTAAGTCACTTATCTGTACGCTACTTATCTATAGGATTTATACCCTGTCATTTGTGTATATAGCATAGTGTAGTTCATATTGAGTTTTTTTTACTGGACGTTTTCATTTAGACTTTATTATTTTATATTTTATATTGTTCTTGTCTCTGTGTCACTGTGCATCTGTGCAGTCATAACATAAGCAGCTTTAATCCAGGATCAAGTTTTCTGATTCTAGCTGTTAACATACAGGTGGTCCCCCTAGTCATGGGGACCTTATGGGATCCTGATACTATTCTTGTCTATGTGTTAGGCAGTTAATTAATTTTTTATCTGTATAGTATAGGATTGATCCCATTTCCAAAGTAGTTAGTTAGTTAGTTAGCTCTTTATAGTAGCTTGCTCTTGGTTATTTAACTAGCTAGTTACCAAAGTTCTTAATATATGTCTCATCTTCAAGCCTGAGTCACTTTAAAAAGCATTCTGACAGGAGCCTGTCATGTATTACATTGTAATCATGGTTAGGCATTAGCATTTAGCGAACAGCCAGTGTGGTTAGTTGATTTCCAAAGAAAACATTAGTCACCAGCCATCATTTTCATCAGCCAAACTCTTTAGTGCTAATAATGTGTAATAGTACTCCTATATTTGAGCATCATGGTCTTAGATGGCAAGATCGTACATCTTTGATTCAGAGTGATTTTCAGAATGAAAAGGGACAGATTTGACATTCATGGAGTCCAACCAGATTTGGTTCTTCTATTCAGCTAGCTTTTCTTTTGGCAGAAGGGTATAGTAATTTCCCATTCAATGCCATTCATCTTCATGGACTGTTTTTCCATGGGTGTGGTTTTTCCAGTATTCAGTCCAGTGATTTTGACCTGTATGAGATGGATACACCTGCATAATTAACTGCATAGTTACCACATAATTTATTTATATAAAAGTTTAGACTGTAAGTAAGTAGGTTTCTTATACATGATCAAGACATCATTTACAACATGATCACTTTTCCTTTGAGAGTCATATATGTAGATGTCCTCTGTCCTAATTGGCTGCCCTATAATGTCCGTCATGCAGCTTCATTCAGGCTGAAACACAGCCTATAACTTCATTGTTGATGGGTGAAGCTAAACTGGTATGGCTCTACAATTGGATATAGGGTTGAATGAGAAGGTCTGGGCACGACCTAGACAAATTACTTGTTTTGTTGATTTTTTAAAAAGTGAAAACAATGTTCACTCAAAACATCTAAATGAAATAAACTTAAATTACAATTACCATTTATTTGCTGAACGTACTATTTTGAGAAATAAAGATTTGGGCAGTTGAGCGTATTTTCTTTTTGTAAGCTCTTAGAGCTTATTTGACCGGTGTCGACATTTCCATTGTGTAATAAATTATGTGACCTTTCAAACAACTCAAGCTGTTGTGTTTACACTCCACAGCCATGGACTCATCTGAGCGGCTAACTGAGGATCTGACACAAAAGATTATTGACTCTCACAAAGCAAGAGGAGGCTAAAAGATATCCAAACACTGTCTGTTGAAGATAATTAGTATGGTTAAAGGCAAGATGAAATCTGGAAGACTAAGAAAACCATTGACTGGTTAGGCATACAAAGCAAATCCAGCACATCACTGCCAAGGTCCTGCAGGAAGATTTTGTTGGCACAAAATAGTGATGCACTGGTCCACTGTGCAGTGTTGTTACACAAAAACACCATCCCTCATGTAAGGGTTATCAGAAGGTGACCAAAAGTCAATGCCTCAAGTGGGCAACAATTGCTTTATTAAGTATAGAAGTGGATCCATTGTACATCCAGTGACTCAAGGAATGTGGTGAACGTGGAGCTGGAAATAATTCCTCTAAATATGAACAAATTCTGGACTCCAATGTCCCACAATCAATGAAAAAACTGAAGAAGAAAGTAAACGGCATATTACATCAAGACTTCGATCCTGAAAATACCTAAAAATCAACCTTGAACCTCATCAGAAAACAAAATATTAAGGTTTCCAAACGCCCTTCATAATGCCTAGGCTCAAATATAATTTGAAAATCTGTGATTTTAATCATCTGTGATCTTAAACATGCTGTGCATGCGATATGACCTCTGAATATTTCCAAACTAAAAGTATTCTGCAAGGAAATAGGAAAACAATTTTAATGAAAAAGAGAAAGATTGATAGATAGTTAAAAGAAATATTTCGAGACTATGATTTCAGCCTAAAGGGGTCTTACTAAGTACTGACTGAAAGACTAAATTATGAACATGCCACATTTTATGTGGAAATATTTTCCCCAGTGCAATATCACATATTTATGTTTACTTCATGAGTTTATTCTTTTCACTATGAAAATCATAGGGACCGATGAATAGTACTATCTAAACTTTTACAATACTTATATGCTGCATCAATGACTTTTATTTAATGTGGGAAACATTAAATGCCCTTAACTGGGTGGGATCAAAAATAACACTTGCTAAGCAAAAATATTTGCAAGCTCTGCATCATTTGCATGCACAGAAGATATGTTTTGGCCTTCAGGATCCAAACAACATGAAGCAGGGTCCATGTCTTTAGACACCACTGCCACACTCACTAAGCCCTGCAGGGTCCAAAATCAAAATTAACAGTGAAGTGACAGCTGAGTGTAGAACAGCTCCAGTAGCATGTTCACCTATCACTGTTGCTCTTTCAGAGACATGAACCCCAGCTATGGGACCGCCATGTCAGAAAGAAGTAAACACCACAGTCAAGCTCAGTGCTTGAAAGTGACAGCTTAACTTCTCCCAGCATACTGGCCAAGTGAAGGTTGCAAGATTGAATCTGAGAATGGGACCTTTCAGATTTGACTTCAAGACTTGGTCTTGATAATCAGCACTTCAGACTAAAGGTTCTGTGTGGTTCTTGGACATATGGTTCTATGGAAAAACAGCAATGAAAAACAACAACATTTGATTGAAATAGAGTCTTTACTCCTCAAGGCATCGCGGTCACAACAGTATGGTAGTAAACTGCTTTATATATCACAGGTGCCCCTTTTCATTTGTTTTGTCTTTCTATAGGAGGATTTGAGGCAACAACATGACATGTAGTGAGAGAGGCAGAAGCAGGGGAGGACAAAGAAAACAGAGAGCAAGCAGAGAGACGATAAGAGAGCAAAAAAAAAAAAACAGTCCTGGGTAATAGTGCATCATGATCTGCTTTTTCTGCATTCCTTTTTTTCTTTTTTTCATCTCTTGTCTGCATGGATTCAAGCTGACTTGGATGTGGCACCAATACTGTCAGCCTACTCCACATTTCTAAAGAGTTTCATTGTAGTGACTGCTACAAGTGCGTACCAGCCAAGCAAGTGGCAGAGATGAACCGTATAGGTCTTAGATCACCAAAAAAAAAAAAGAAGAAAAGAAAATAAAAAATCTACCTCTCTAAACATAAACAAGTTCACTTTTTAAGGTCAAGGAACTCTAATCTGTGGCTTTTGTGCTCTAGGGCTCAAGGGATCTCTGCCAAACAGGTCCTAATATGTTTCCTGTGGCACAAAAAGGTCCCGAAATCCTTTCTAGTAGCATGAATATCTTGAGTGTAGTGGAGAAGCTGTGTGGGTGTTTATGTTTTAAAAGATGCCTCTCTAAAGGCATTAAAATAGCATACAGATTCTTGGCATGATTCTTGGCATGTCAGTATCATTGGATCTATGCACCGTAAAATTCCTGAAACAACGTTATATCTGTATAGGGTAAACTACAGGGAACCACAGTGTCACATTTCCTTCCCTTGACTCCAAAAGGATTGCAGGCGCTTCAGCAGATGTTCACTGCTAGATATTCCTTATTTACAAACATAACCAAAGAAGGGCTTGAGGGCCCATGAAGAAAAAGGCTTTTCACGGTTCTAAATAAACTTAAGGAGTCAGGAGACACACCTCACATTAAGGCTAAATGTGATGGTGGACCAACAACCCCGGTCCACCCAAATTAAACTTAAATACAAACATAATTACTCCTAAGCACACCGTCAGCTGAACAAACCACATACACAAATTCACGCCCGGTGTGCTCAGGATGTCAAAATAAAAGACAAAAACTCAAAATACAAAATTTAAACAAGGGTGCCTCTAGTGGCCACCCACCGTCACTGCCTCTAGGCCTGACAGTACCCCCCCTCCTAAAGTGCACCACTGGAGCGCACATGAAACACCCAAAGGTGGAGGAGGGGAAGGCGGAGGCAAAGGGCAGCATCCCATGAGCCCCACCCGGCCGTCTCTCCTAGGATTACATCTCCTAGGATGGGTCTCCTGGGATGCTCCCCTTTGAGAGTCCCAACACATACTCCTGG
The DNA here is from genome assembly GCA_037577275.1 of Bryconaethiops microstoma. Classification (NCBI taxonomy): domain Eukaryota; kingdom Metazoa; phylum Chordata; class Actinopteri; order Characiformes; family Alestidae; genus Bryconaethiops; species Bryconaethiops microstoma. Next base: position 39,322,816 of record JBBJLS010000109.1, read on the forward strand.
AGCCCCTAATGGGGAGCCCCTCTCTGTCTTCAGAGGCGGAGCCCCCTACCATGAGTCCCTTCCTGTCCTCAGGGCCAGAGCCCCCTACTGAGAGCCCCTTCTTGTCCTCGGGAGTGGAGCCCCCTACCGGGAGCCCCTTTTTGTCCTCGGGGGCGGAGCCCCCTACCGGGAGCCCCTCCTTGTCTTCGGGGGCGGAGCCCCCTACCGGGAGTCCCTCACTGTCCTCAGAGGTGGGGCATCCTACCAGGAGCCCCTCTATGTCCTCAGGGGTGGAGCCCCTTCCTGGGAGTCCTTCTGCAGGGAACTCCTTGATGTCCTCGAGGGCAGAGCCCACTCCTGGGACCTCCTCTTTGTTCTCCTGGATAAGGCCCCCTCCGGGGAGGGAGCCCTTCGCAGTCCTCTGGTGTGGGGCTCCTCCTTGACTCTGGGGTCTACTTTTCACTGGGAGCTCCTCTGGAGCCCATACTAACCCCAGTACATCCTCAAAAAATTTCTGAGACCTTCATTCCCTGGTGAGGTATAAGGCCCTGCTAAAGGTCCCCCTTGGCTGGTTATAGACCCCTCTGCTTTGGCTAAAGGCCCCTTCTGACCTCTTATAAGCCCCTCTCAGGCCTCTGCTGCGTTATCTAGCCCCTCTCAGGCCTCTGCTGCATTATTTAGCCCCTCTCTGGCCTCTGCTGCGCTATCTAGCCCCTCTCGAGCCCCAGCTGCACTATCTAGCCCCTCTCGGGCCTCTGCTAAAGTCCCCTCTGCTGCTGCTACGTGCCCCTATGGCGGCTAAAGGCCCCTCTAATTGGCATAGTGGAGGGCTGATGGGCATAGAGGCAGGGCTAATGGGCATAACGGCTGGGCTAACGGGCATAGCGGCTGGGCTAACGGGCATAGTAGAACAGAAACTTTCTAACGGCCATAGTAGAACATGTAGAACAGAATTTTTCTGTGTCACTGTGTTTCCTGTCACTATACAGAAGAATGATGTTGCCTTTATTGTTGGATGTGCTGTGATCAGGGGTGACTGGTATGTATGGACTAGCTCTAGCAGGACTAAGCCCTCACAAAAGGCCTAATTTCAGCCATCTACATTGTTTTATTTGCCATTAAAAGCAAAGCTGATAATTGTGGAATTCCCTGAACAGATGTACCTCTAGCCCCAGCTGTAGGTTCATACAGCCGATCAGTAAAAAGTGAAGTATTACATGGAGTGTAATGCCCCTACATTGGTCTGCATTGGGTCCACAACATCCAGCACTGCTTTCATGCAGTCTATAGTAAGTGATATGGGTAAGTTAGACTGATCCAATCACAGCCAATCTTGTCAGAGGAGAGAGAACAAATTTATACTCTACTGCAGTAACTACCATTATGTCCATGAAAATAAGGGCTCCTGACTACAATTTTGAGATATAAAATGATACTGCATTTGGCTATGAAGATAGTTATTAATGCAAAAATAAATAATCTTGCAATATTGTTATAGTAACATTATGTATGGAATATATGGATTAAAATAAAATACCCAGATGAGGTGATTAGCTAGGTAAAACATCACAAATGTAAGCCAGCTAGCCTGCTAAAGTGTGTTTTTGGGCCATATCTTGCAAAATTGCAGTCTCTTTGAAGCTACCATTGTTCTTTTCTGCTATACAATTAATCAGGATGCACAAACGGAAAATCCAGAAGAAGACTGACTCCTTTTTTAAGTCAGATAATGCAAGTGGAGTTAGAATAATTTGTTTGAGCTTGTTAATCGTTAAGTAGGTGATGATAAACAATGAGAAGGGTAGCAGATAATAAAACACTTTGGAAACAGTTTTATTGTTTCAATGGATATGGAAACTTATTCTACCTGCGCAAAAAAGGTCTGAAATTAATATCTAAAAAGGATTATTCATCCCTGACTACGATTTTTTTTCATTAAAATATTGCTAGTTTACCAAGTCCTTGAGTGATAGTTAGAAGGTACTTTTAAAAGTGGTGTTTGAACTACTGATTGTCACATCCCGGCTTGGCTTGCTCAGGCAAAAGGCGCAGATGCAGACTTCCATGCTTGCTTCTTTTCTTTATTGATAATAAATATAAACCAAACAGGCACGATGGCCAACAGACACAAACATAAGAGGAACCCGAATGAACACAAACCAGGGTTAAAGTGATGGTGAACCAACAAAGGAGAGAACAAAAAACAGGCTATTTATAACAGTGCAAAAAAACCCCAAACACCTGAACACACTAATAGACTGACCCCTGGCTGGCTGTGAGTCATTGTTCTTTCAATCTGACCAGGGGAACCACACCCAGCGTCAAAATTAGGGCCCCATAACCACTGTCCAAAGGGGCGTAACACTGATGAAATCCTTTAGCCTTCCTATCAAATATTATGACCACCCTTCAGTGATGCACAGACTAACATCTTGTTATTGATTTAGCTCATCAGAGAAACAATTAAAGGCAACTGAAGTATGAAATTTACTCATATTCATGTTTCCTAGCTCAAAAAGGTATTTTTGTGAAAAACAAAAGGAAAATCTATAGCATTGTCAGTTTTGTCAAAATTAATTTCTTTACATAAATCAAAAGATGTGACATCTGCCTTGAGAAATGAATATATTTAAGCAGAAAAGCATATCATAAAGCAGAAAGGATTCCAAACATTCCAGTATCTTAGGTAACACCATCAGAACCTTGTGATGTTTCAGCACCCTGGACAGCTCTGATAGTTCAGCTCTGCAGTTACCTTGGACAGAGACAATCTGCAGCGACATCAGCACCATGGACAGCGTCAATGACACAAACCCAATGTACTGTAAAATTCCTTCTCTGAGGGCAACGATGCACACATGATTCATTTGATTACCAAAAGAGCGTTTTGTCACATATCACAAAGTCTTGCGTTCTGCTGGGAGAGAAAATTCTGTTTGGTTGAAACAGCACTTTATTATTATTCTGCCAAAGAATCGATTCTTCATCTATATATTATGAAGGACCATATAACCTGCATCAAGCTTTTGAAAGACACATTCACCTGCACAAAACACAAATACCTGTTTGTTTTTTTTATCTTTCCTTTCTTTTACAACACACCCCTCTCACAACCACATTGTCCCCACATTAACATTTAATGGACCCTTGTAAACCCTCTCAAACAAAGAGTATGTTTAATGGATGTTCAAACCACTCTGACTTCTGTTTTCTTTTTTCTCTTTCGTTCATCCTCTTTTTAAAAGCCTTTTTTTTCTTCTGAAAGCCTTCACACAATTGCTCTCTCCTTCTCCAACCTCAAGGGATGCTCTCAATTATAGAGCAGAGAGTGAACAAAGATCTCAACAATACGCCACACGTGTGTGAAGCCTGTTCTCATTAGTTATGGCCCCTGGTAATACATTGTACTGCAGAGCTCAGGTTGGTGTTACTCTGAATGAGGGTTTTCTCCTATAGCTAAAGTAAACACCTGAATCTTCTAACAGCTATAAAACATTTACAGAGAGTAATTAACCATTTAATACTCAAATTTACTCTCATAACTGCAAACTTGAATATAGCTGTTATGAAAAACTATTTATAGGAATAACTGAACACTTTTTAAAACATTAATAACCAAAACATAAGCCTACAGTGGTCTCTTACCTGTTTTTGGATCCACAGAGAAGTATGGCTGTCCATGTAAAACACTGTACACCACCCGTGCACTGTTACCGTAAGTGGGGTCGTCAGCATCTGTCGCTGTCACTTGAAATACTGACGTACCTGCAGAGAAAGAAACACTGTTATCTGTATGTGTGTGTGTGTGTGTGTGTGTGTGTGTGTGTGATATTTTCTGATTAATCAAAATCTATAAAAAATGGTCTATAAAAAATAAAATGCTTTATTTGCCATACAATATATTACAGTAATATGTCACACAGTAGTTTAAATACAGAATAAACTAAAATAGAATCACTGAAACTGTCAAAAGACGTTGTTTAATCTTCTGGCTTTAAACATTTTTAAATAAAAAAATGAATAAAATACTGTAAATATCTGTCGACATTCACTGTTTATGCTTTGAGATCTCCACTTCAGTTCTCATTTTATTTTAATGTATCTTAAATTAATATTATACAGCTTTCTCCGTCATTTCAGGATCTTCATATGATCCATTTATCATTCCTGACACATTTAAAAATCCTTAATATGTATTTAAATACAGTTTACTTACTTGAAGATTCTTGCCATTAGACATTTTTAGTGGAGAAACTGATATAGAACTAATATATCAAAATGATTTTATACACTTTATCCACTAAAACCAGATTGGTTTTATATTCTTGCAAACAGTGATTTCCAAACTTCCAAGCTTTTGAATAAAAGTGTAAATGTAGAGCAGATATTTAAATGATTAAAATATAAAAATTAAAATTATAAATATAGTAAACCCCGGAGGTTTACTATATTTATGTATAGTAAATATAGTAAACAAAGCGCCTACAAATTCCTATTTAAATAGTGTAAACCCTAAATATGCCCCGAAATATGCTCCCAAAACACTTTAATTTCATAATAAACTATACTTAATACATTACCCCTGAAGAAAATGTAAATGTATTCGTACTGTATAGTTTACACCTAACTCCTGCAGTGCTAGAATGTAAATACCAATGTTACCCCTGTATTGACTGTACTGTAATTCACGCACACCCGTGTTCTATTGTATGTACTGTCGTTTTCTTTGGTATAACCAGAGCAAATACAGTAATAAACTAATTTAATTTACAGTAATAAAAATACAGAGCTTCGAGAAGAACAAAACAAAAAACACGAGAATGCTTAGGATGCTCCACGGGGGAAATTCTGGACTGCAGCTGCCACAGATGTGTCACAGAGCAGCAGCAAATCAGCAGCAAGGAGAAATAAATAACGTTCTCAGATTGGCTACTTTCAAACCTCCTGCCACAGGTGACTGTGACGTCCGGGCCTTGTCCACCACGCCCCCTCGTCCTCGTGCTGGTTGTTTATGTTTGGGGCAGCGCTGAGCAGCGGAGACTCATTCTGTTAAGGTGCATCTCATTGCCTTGCTAACCGCCACACCCAAACATAAACAACCAGCTTGAGGACGAGGGGCTGTGCCGGACGAGGCCCGGACGTCACAAAAGCAACAAAAAAAATGCGGAGGATACCTGCAATTTCTGCACATGTGCGGGGGTTTCCATGAACAATTATTAGTTCGGTTCTCAGAAAAAATGCACGAGAGACTGAAGCCACGGCTGCTGAACCGCGTATAAGCGTGTGGTTACTGTACTTTGAACTGTATTTGCAACAACTGTATGTGATGCATACACCTAGAAAGGATGGTACCCCTCATGTTACATGGGAAAGTACCCAGTACCTTTAGTTTTATATTATACCATTTATTATACCATTTTCCATTCCAATTATATTATTGAGCTTCACTGATGCCATACTTTCCTTACCACTAAAACACTTACATTATAAAAAGGAACAAAACACTCCCATTAACCCTGAGAATAGGAATGTACCATCAAAACCTATTTAAAATATGCAGTTGAACCATTATGGTACCCCTTCTAACCCTTCCTAAAGTGAAGTAGAGGGTGCACATTGTGAAAGAGTGAGTTTGCATGTGTATTCTAGACATGTGCAGATGCCCGAGCAGGCCAAATTCAGTATCAATTAAAGAGTTTTTGTAATTAAAAGTGGTTCACAGGAAGCTATTTTCATTCAGAAAACAGAGCGGGACCACCTGGGGCACTTGTTTACTTACTTAGTTTTTCAAATCTGGCAAGGAATAAATCTGGACTTGAGCAGTCTGACATAAACAAATGACATTTTGCATCAGCCTGGGACCATAAAGACACCAGACAAAACAGAGGCAGTGTGTGGTTAAAGCCACCTGCTGATCACCACGCACTTAATCTATTCATGGTCATACTCCATTATATCTGAACTGTGCACAGTGATAATAGTCCCATCCTCCATTAATTCCTGCATTTATTCTCTCTTTCACAGTGCTAGACATTTATAGAGTAGTCAGTCAGGAAATGTGGCTCGTATCTTGATTTGCATTTCACTGTTTACATTTTTTCCCCCAACTTTCTGTCTCTGTTCCTTTTTTCTATAGGTTTTATTTAATTTCTGTTCTCTCTTCTTTTCTGTTTTTTCCTCCAGCCATGGTAGAGCCCTTTACGGACTCAGGTCACATATCTGAACTCATTCATACGCCATACTCGTCCCCTCTCTATTTCTCTCCATCTCTCTCTCTCTCTCTCTCCATCTCTCTCAGTCTCTCTCTCTCTTATTACTGCAAACTGAGCTCAATCCATCTATCTACACTGTCTGATGTTGACTTATTGCCAGAACCACAATACACTGGATGTAGCTTTCAAGGCTCAGAAACAAAATGGAATTATGGAGGCCAGGACTTTTCTCCACTGCATTTCTCTCTCTTTCTCTCTCTCTCTCTGTCTGTCTGATCCGATATGATATCGGTATCAGGTCCAATATAGCCGTTAAGTCTGTCATTGGATATCGGTCGGACAGGCCCAATCTATATATTCCAGTTCGCAGTTTGCACTGGACCTTAAACTCGACGAGATACGAGATGCATCACCGCTCCTTATTCCATACCATGAACCTGCGGCAACTTCAATCTGAGCGAGCGAATAACATTAGCCATTGTTTTGAACAAAATATCGCTTATTTGGAGATAATTTAGATTGGAAACGCCGGAAAGCAAAACGGCTACTTGCAATATGTGTAAAGCCAGCGTGCCGAGGGGTGGAAGTACGGTCACGTCGTACAATACAACAATTTTAATCAAGCACCTGCAGAGATTTCACGACAAAGAGTAGCAGGACTTTATCCTAGCAAACAGGGGAAAAGACACCAGGCAGCAGTTTACAGCAGACGCTCTGAGACGTTTTCCAAAAACGCAACAAGTTTACAGCAGACAACCCAAAAGCGAAAGGAATACCAGAGAAGACTCTTAGCACTCCCTCAAGACCTCTTTGGGGTTCTTTCAGGGGCAATTCTGTGTGTTTTGTTGGCTGTTTTTGCCCTCTCACCCTCTCTCTATCTCTCACAACACGATGAGGCTAAGGTTGGGCATCTCGTAACTCGGCTGGTCCACCTTAAATACAGAAGTGCTTAGATTACACTCTGCCCATGTCATGTCTCCGAATTCACGTTATTTAAAATTTATTAGTTTTGCACTTTATTTTTTACACAGTTGTTGCTGCCAAAATGGACATAATATTTGAATCATTTAGATGATTCAGCCAAGATTGTTATGTTTTTGATATTTACAGAATTTTACAGCTGTTGCTGCTCCCTTTTTGTGAAGTGTGACAAATAAATTCCTTGGGAATGCCTTTAAATTCAATGTAGTGGTGTATAATTTTTGCTCTTCTAATAAGTGCTTAGTAGTTTATTTATTCTGTGATGTAACCTCACTAACAAACAGCAAAATTTCAACAAAAACAATGCTAATATTAAAGTAAAAAGATGTATTATATCAGAATCTGTACCAGTATCGGCAGTTGTGTATTGGAATCAGATCTGAACTGGAAAAACGTGGATCGGCCCATCACTAATATATTCCTTTGGCAGGTACTTGAGGCTTTTGCCTTTGTTTAGCCCCTAAGAATGCTGCCACTGATAAAAGATGTCTTTCAAGGGCATGGCTTTCAGACTCTACTGCTAATTTATACTTGAGGTTTTATTTGTCAAAGTTTGCAAAGAACATACTTTGATAAATAAAATCTGTGGATAAAAACCACTGGTGTCCTCTAAACTGGTATTCATCAAGCATGTATTCAAAGCGCTGTATGCACTGAATGATGGTACAGATAGACTTATTTACATGAATACCCCGCAAAATCTATATTTTAAATTCACATTTTATTGACCCCAAACAGCCGTAACATTAAAACCACCTTGCTACCACTGTGTAGCTTCCCTTTGTACCTCCAAAACAGCTCTGATCTGTCGAGGCATGGCGTCCATAAGACCTCTGAAGCTTTGATGGGGTATCTGTTACCAAAACATTAGCAGCAGATCCTTTAGGTCTTATAATTTGCATGTTTGGCCTCCATGGAATTTTAACTCTTTGTATCTCTAAATATCATCTATATAATGTCAAGGTTTCCTGGTAGATTTTTGCCCAGAGCATCACACTTCCTCCACAGGCTTGCTTTGAATCCTGATGCCATCTCTTCCCCACGTAAGAAACACAAACACACCAGAGCACCTACATGATATAAAAGTAAACATCATTCATTAAATCAGACCACCTTCTTCCATTGCTCCATGGTCCAGTTCTGATCCTCACATGTTTATTATGACACCTTTCTTCTGACTTCTGACACCTTTCTATCATAGACAGAAATAACCTTTTCAGCAGTTTGTGCTATGGTAGTTCTTTTGTGGAACCAGACCAGATGGACTAGGCTTAACTAATAATTTTTGGGTGCCCATGACCCTGTCGCTAGTTCACTGATTGTCCTTCCTTAGACCATCAGGGACACCCCACCAGGAACACCCCACAAGACCTGCCATTTTGGAGATGCTCCGATCCAGTCGCCTAACCATCATATTGTGATCCCTGTCAAAGCAATTTAGATTCTTACATTCTTACACACATTCTTACACACATTCTTACACACATTCTAACACTTAGACTTCAAGGACTGACTGTTCACTTGTTGCTTAATATATCCCACCCCTTGACAGATAATCAATGTTATTCACTTCACCTGCCAGTGGTTTTGATGTTGTGGCTGATTGGTGTATTTAACAACTCACTATTAAAAATCCCTTGTAGTCTGTAAGAAAGAAATGGAACTATGTAAATGTCTAGTTCTATTTCAAATTTGTGCTGAATTTCAAATAGAAATTAAAGAAGAGCCAAAAATGTGAATTTCTGTTAGGTAAGTTGTGCATACTTTATATTTTACATTATATACTATATACTATATTACTGAACAGCCCAAATTTTTTTCTGGGGTTAGCTGTACATATACCATACCATACATTATATGCGATATATTACATAAGACTTTAGAACAGCCAAAAATGTGAATTTCTTTTAGGTTAGCTGTACATACTATATATTATATACTATATGCTATAACCTATATTATAGTACAGCCAAAAACACTATATACTATCTATATACATACTACTGAAATCCCTTAGAGACACTAGTAGAAATGATTAGTTATCATTAGTATTATCATTTGACAATTACTGAAAGTGACCATTCTGTCATACGTGAACACACCAGAGCACAGTGTGCTGTGGTGTGAACAGCATGAAATTCTTCCTCGGCATTTAACTCATTTAGCCCATTCACCAAGTTAAGCAGCAGGTAGCCAGGAGCACAGCACCTTGTGGAGCAGTGTGTGGGGATGGAATCTTGTTCAAGGAAACCTCACAGGTGCTTAACAGTCTTGGGAATTGAACCGACGACTTCCTGATCGCACGGCGAACACCCTAACCACTAGGCTACCAGCTGTTATGGCCCGACCTAACTCTAAAATCCCACCACTGAAGAAACAATCCTCACATCTTTCATTGTCATCTTTCAAATGGAAACCACTACTGTATAAGAGATAATTACATTTTGCATTTTTTGTTCATGCTTTGTTGCAAAAACGGCATGTTATGGCTCGTACAATGGTTTCGTACACAAAACATAGGCAGAATGCATCTTATTTGTGCCTAAAATCAGCACAGAAGGCATAACATACCTGGCCCTCCTTCATTAGCTCTCTCTCCCCTTTTTCTCTATTGTCTCGGCCTCTTACAGTCACAGACAAGAAGAAGCACCTTGATTTTAACAAGGCGTAATGTATGGAATGATGTGTCTTTGATCTGTATAACAGCTCAGTGGAGAGCAGACAGTTGATGGCAGTGATCACTTGCAGTGCTGCTTCTTCAGAGCACTGTACTTGTACTTCAGCTGCAGGAGCTGGAATCAGTTTAAAATCTCTTTTTGTGTGGCGTGTAGCTCTCAGGCCCTGTGAAAAACATTTCTATCAGAGTTTGGCAGCCAGCAGAGATGATGAAAAAACTCATCTGACTACTGCCTGGGCTATTTCCCAGGGTGTGTGTGTGTGTGTGTGTGTGTGTGTGTGTGTGTGTGTGTGTGTGTGTGTGTGTGTGTGTGTGTGCATTTGAAGGGGTAATAATCCTCCCAGACACCGAGAAAGAACGTGGTGAGTTGAAATACTTTTCTCCATAATTTGAGAACCCCACATGACCTGAATTTTTTTATGACAAATAGACCAATAGAAAATGGTCCAAAATGATGTTGGGAAAAAAAGATTTTACACTATCTTACACTGAAAATTAAGAATGTTATTCCTTTTTCTGAAGGGACTTTTTTTTATCCGACAGCGTCATTATGATTCATGAATAAATGAATGGGTGGCAAGCTGTGATGCAATATGGTATTGTAGCAGTCCGTGCAGTTAGGCCATTAGTAGTGCACATCTGTTCCTGCGGTCACTAAGTAACCATGTTTGTTTTCATTCTGAATCTTAAGCCACATGATTAGTAGCACAAACCCAGCTGCTTATTCTAGATGTTCTCACTGGCCAAAGGGCACTGCTCAATCTAACGCACTGAAGTCAGTGGTGGGTGTTTTGGGTGTGGGGGTGTGTGGGGGGGGGGGGGGCATATTTTCCTAGATCAACTGCTACTGCCCTCGTGCCAGTCTCCATATATGGATCTCCGGCATGAACTTGGAATACATTTACATTTAGAACAGACAGCATAACACCAGACTGTCAGTGTCAAAACAAGCCTCAAATTTCATAAACTGTAACTTTGGGGGGATGGGGATGTTATTATTATATTTAATATGCGTTAGTGTTATTTTTTATAGTTTTTTTTTTTTTTTTTTACCATAAAACGTCACCACAATATAAAGAACAGCTGGTGTTTATCAATATCATAAAATAATGAAGTAGAAGTATGAGCATCATAGTTTTGTTTTGTCGACAATGACATGTGAATAGACAGAGACCCAAAGACCTGTTAATGCAGTTACTGTCACACGCACCAGCCACGTGACGTCCCAGGGGCGTGGGAAATGACTCACGGCGGGGTATAAGAGCCGGAAGCTGG
>JBBJLS010000109.1:39334440-39348169 GCA_037577275.1 Bryconaethiops microstoma
GTGTGAACGCTGATTCCTGGTGGGAATCTTCACTCCGAGTCCGGAGCGTTCACATATCAAATAGCGTGGGTTCGCCAACCTCTTCGTGCCAATCCGCGATTGGGCTCTTCCCTCACGCAACACTGGGAGGCCTGTCAGTCCCATTCGTGTCTGCTCCGTGTCTGTTATACATGCAAACTGCAGGCCTTATTGAGAGTATTGGCTGAGTGAGATGGAAGGGCGGAAGCACGGATCACCAGCTTGTAACAGAATCGGGAGCAGATGAATATCTCCAATGGAACACCACTAGAGCAATGAAGCGAAAAACACAAGAAGTTATTTTCCCTTTTCAAGCTTCTCCGACCTTCCCCAGCTCCTTCAATATTAAAATCCACTCCAACAAGCCCCTTATCAATAGAGATTGATTGAGTGTACTGCTAGCTGAAGCAGCTAACAAGCCTGGAGAGCTGTGCTGGACCATCTAGCTTATACAATAATTTAAATCCACCTTTTAATCTTTGTTCCTGTCTTCTACCCTAAACACAAATATGGGAAAATTCATGGCAGTAAGATGATTTCAGCTAAAAAAGCTGATCTGAAGCGATATTTTCGCAAGGCGCTCGGGTTTCAGAGAAATGTTGAGATTTGAAGAAACTCCACTGACACATCCACGCTGTGTGCGCAAGTGCTTTCTTCTGTAGCAACCACTGCAAGAAAGATGGGCATGGCTTAACAATGCGAACAGTTCCACACAGCATGTAGTACAGTTCAGTTTTTGTCAAAATACTGAGTTATTAATTTTAGAGTATGTGCATGGTCACACTGCATACATTTTTTTTTTTGTCAATTTATTTCATAAACAACAGATTCTATTCCTAATTATTATGAGATTGACCACATATCAAACTTGTGTGGTCAATCTCATAATAATTATAATTATATTAGGGGGATTTTTTTCAGGTTAGTAGTGATGAATAAAAAGTAATTCAGAGGGGGAAACGAATGTAATGTGATTGCAAATAATATTGAATTCATTTTTTGTATATATTTAGTGAGTACCTTGCAAACGTGATGTGAGTGTGTGTTTGAGTGTGAGCACTGGTGAAATTCCGTTACTATATATTTATGTCAAAGCTCACAATCACTATTTGTTTGTTATTTAATTTTGTTATTTAATTCTGTTTTATTTTATTCCTGTCTTCAACTATATCTCTCACACTGAGTCGACTGCACCTTAAATTTCGTTGTTTCTTGAAAATGTGACAATGACAATAAAGATTTTCCTTATCTTACTTGCTATGAAAGAACACATCTGGGATGAAGCGTGGATATGCGTAAATAAGGAAGACACTGAACAGTACCTCTTCACATCTTACATCTGAAAAAAGACTGGTTTATATATAAAAGCCTCAAAATGACATTAGAGCCACGGTCCTTTTTGTTAATATGATGTTTGTTAATATGACTAGAAATCAAGGCTAATGTGGTGCTAATGCCATCAAATCTCTAAACGTCACCCAACACTACATCCTTTCTGTCTTATTAGATCATGGTGGCGCACCACGTTTAGCAGTAATTGGTTCACCTGCTGACCATCTACAGCCTCTAGAGCCAATTACCTCTGTAATCTAAGAGGAATGATCTGATTCACACAATCCTATCTGCACACACTAAAATCTGTACATTAGCTGGTTTTTTACGTGTGTCATGCAGCAGGTAAAATGTCAGGTCAACAGATTAAATATACCAATTAAGGATTTGCTTTTTGAGCTATAACACCTTCCAGCAGTTTCTGCAGAAAACTGTAGCCTATACAGAAAATGTGGCCCAAAAATCCTCCAAACATGTAAATCACGCATTAACTTGTACTGTATTTTTTGTGTAAAAATGGAGTCATTTACTTAACTGGAATGGAAATGAAATGGATATGTCTAATAAAATTTAAGGCTGTCATTTTAGATTACAATGTAACTGAACGGTAATGAAGTATCTGTTCAAATATGCATGTAAATGAATTAACAGTAGAATGTTTACTGTATAATTCTCTACAAAATCCTGACATCCTTAATAAGATTGATCCATGTGTTTGTAATTCCCTTTAAGTAACTTCAGAAATTATACAGTAGCTAGAGACCGTATAGAGACAACATAGTGTTCATTTAGCTTGCAATGCTATTACACCTGAAGCTAATAATGACTAAAAAGTACATCTGAACTATTTCAGCAATAATTTATTTATTTGTTTATAGTATTTATATACAGCTCTCTTACTGACTACAGCATTTTGTATACACAACATTGAGTATTTTCAAAGTGTTTTCAGGACAGTTTGACTTTAAATTATATTTTATATTGTTCTTTGTGTCTCTGTGCAGTCGTAGCATAAGCAGTTTCCTCTGGGATGAATAACGTTTTCTAATTCTGATTCTGATTCTAACAGAAAAATAAGGTCTGGCAGAAGAGACTCTTCGCATAATGCCAAAAAAGAACTATATTTGGTTCCTTAAAGAACTTTCCAGTGGATGGCTTTTAAAAGAACCAATTTTCATTGAGTCTGAAGATCCATTTACAATTTATTGCAAAAGATAAATTGGTAAATCAATACATTGGTAAATAACCTTCCCTTCACACAAAGTCTTTTAATACTTTTAAAATGTTTCTCACAATCTTTTTCAAAAGTGGTTCCTTAGGGAACTGTGATCCGGTTCTCCTACGACACTGCAAAAAAAACCCTTTGTAAAAGTGTGACTTTTCACATATGCAAAACATAAACGGTGTGAAATCGGTACCATGTTCTCGTGAACCTCTAAATGAAATGTCTCTTTATGTTTAATGGTGGGATTTTAGTTAATGTCCTGTATATGGAAATGAAATATCATTAATAATATTCAAGGATGTTGTTATTGATTACACTGTAGTCGAGCAGTAGTCATGGAAAGTTTCCGTTCAAAAACGCATATAAATGAATTAACATTAGAACATATACTTTATAATTCTCTAAATAAACCGTGACAGCCTTAACGAGATTGATCTGTGTGTCATTAATTAGCTATTACACTTTATATATAGGTAAAAATGACAATGCAAATCTGTAAACTCAGCTACGACTGGGACGTTCACCCCCACTTACAGCTGCTGCTTCAATCACAAAAGCAATCATGCATCTGATCCTCCGAGTGGAACCTTGTTGCTAAGGTAACAGGAACTTTGGATTCAAATAAACAACAAACTGGGATTTGAAACCTACTGCCCAGCCAATGCACTTGATTGATTTCCACAATGCAGAAAACGAGGAAACGTATAACTTATATATCAATAACACAGTCATGAAAGCAGCCCACACAAGTCAGTGCAGAACTATAAAGCTCACTGCTGAAGTACAGCCAAGTGTGCGCTTCAAGACATGATGCAGGACTATAAATACCCTCTACAACACTCAGTAGATTTTGACAAATAAGCTGCGTATAATTCACCTATCTATACGCCACCATGGATACGGATGATGATCCTCTTTGGTGCACCCACTTCGTATCCTCAGTAATTGTCAATTTTATCAGCTCATCTTACCATATAGGTGCACTCTGGAGTTTAAAATTATAGACTGTAGCCCATCTGTTTCACTACATCATTTCTTATCTCCCTTTAGCACCTGTATCAGTGGTCAAGACCTCAAACCCAATTGCTACAAGTGAGCAGGTGTTGTTTGGATGTGGATCGTTTAGGTAGAGTCAGTTAATAAAGTGTCATATATCTACTGATAAAGTTTTTTCCATGCATACAAATACAGCTCCGAAAAAAAAGAGACCACTGCAATTTATTTGTAGCTGAGTATGAAACCATTCATTGCCACTGTCTGATAAATTCCTACACAAGCATTCTGCTTTATGAGGTAATGATTAGTTTAGATTGCCTGAATCACATCTTATTTAATGAGGAAAAGTATAAAAAGACTGCTGTAAATAACACTCTCCTCTCACAATGAGACCAGTTGGATGGTAAAACACTACTAGAAGTTCATCAAATTTAATTGTTGCCATTTTGTTTAAGAGTGAACAAGTGATTTGTTCTCTTTGAATTATTAAAGTTCTGTAAACTCTGCATCATTTCTCTTATTTTGATGTGTTGTCCTTTCCTTTAAAAAACAATATTTTTATTTGGAAATTAGGAGAAATATTGTCAGCAGTTCTTAAAAACAAAGGCAAAGCTGTTCAGTTCAATACTTGCACCTAGAAAAGATAAAAACCTGAGAAACATTTCTGCAGTGTTTTTTTTTTTTTCCTGGAGCTGTATACAAAACATTTATATTAATGAAATTTGAATATTTATAGATTTATGTTCATATATTATATTCCTTATATAATGTAATATCTTACCTTATCTTATCTTTACAGACCATCAGCAAAAATCGTTTTTCATCAAAATACCTAAAATTACACTACGAGCCAAAGGTTTTGGCACACACTGAGATTTTTTACACTTACATGTTAGTCACTTAATTTTTATTAACTCCATTTTCTTTGCTGATACCTACATTTACAGTGTGTTCAGTGCCTTTATTTGCCAGAAAATGTCAACCACTTAATATAATTATGAGTATAAAGTTGGTCACAAGACAACTGTTACATTTTTAACGAGCTAATAAGTGACAGCCAATGTGATGAAACAGTGCATTTGAGGTTAAAGGACAGTCTAGAAATTGACTCTGCATCACCACACAACCAGTTAAAAGGAGTCAGACATGCACTGTTACATGTTCTTTCCGTGTTATAAAGGAAATATATTTGAACTATATTAATTTATATTCAAATATATTAATTTATACAACTTTCTGATGTTTAACAAGTATAAAAAACTGCAGTTTATGAAATCAATGGTTAAGTTGTAAAAACCTGCACTGTGCAAAAACGTTAGAATTCTTGTGTGTGAGGGGCAAGTGTAGGTCAGTAATTATATTTACAGCGTGTTATCAAATAAGGTATATTGGTGGGTATGTTGGTATTTGTAGTTTTTGTCATATAATCTCACTCTGTCTTATAGCTATAGCAAGGATCTGTGACTAAATCGTCCTCTGACTTTATAGAGACGTGAGAAATGTGAATTATTAGTTTTCTTTGGGATTCCTGGAGTCCTGCCTCTTTTTGTCTCTCTCCATCACTGACACGAGTACCTTAACTTTGTTGATGTTGCTTGAGGCAACAACAGTGTTTTCAGTGGGTTTTGTATGGCTTTGGTATTTATCAAGAGTACAAGATAGAGATGTTGGCAGCAATTCCCTTCAAACAACTTCAGTAATTATACAGTAGCTGGTGGAGTAGAACACAGTGTTCATTTAGCTTTCTAGCAATGATATTTCTGCAGTAATTTCATTTTTACCTATATTATTTACATTCACCTCTCTTACTGACTACAGCATTTTTGTGTATACAGCATAGTATATTTAGTACAGATTATTGCAGTGCTAGTAGCCTAGTGAGTAAAACGCTTGCCTGTGAACCTGAGGATGACAAAGATGCAGGTTCAAACCCTCCCTGAAATTAGTATCATATTCTTAGTACATTCTAAAGGTAAAGTCTTTTTGTGTTTAAAGTTGGGATTTTAGCCAATGTTCATCCACTAATTGAAGTTCAGAGCATGGGTGGATACGTTCGAGAAAATAAAGTCAAATATGACACATTCACTGAACTCAAGTTTGAACTCAAAACCAAACCAAAAGACTTTTAGACAAGAGGTCAAATGGTAGCTTTTAGACACGCACTAACCCGTCTTTTATAAAGTCAACACTGAAAAGCAGTCAAATGGCCTCTATTTTCATGAACAGAGCTTTGAGTGAGGAGTGGGAGGGAGAGCGAGAGGGACTTTCAGAAGTGTGGGGGGAAAACGAAGAACGGAATGGACAGAGTGGAGAAGATGGCTTCTCTTGTTGGGGCTAAAAATGGAACACACAGAACAAAAGTATGAGGATTGATGGCATCATATGAGACTGAACAGACTGAGCATTTTCAGCAAGTCTGTCTGTGGGGAACTCTCTCACTCTTTCTGTCTCCCTCTCTTTCTCTCTCTCTCTCTCTCTCTCTCTAGGTTTTTTTTTATACTTTGCTTCTTCAAGTAGAGGATTTCGCAGCGCACAGAGATGCATTATGGGTAGTGGGGTACTGAGTGCTGTCTAAAGGTTTTAGTGCTCCTGGGGGAACTCAGTGGGTCTCCAGCAGAAAACAAAAACACAAAATAAGATCCATGCCATGAATATAGGAGTGGAGAGAAAAAAACATTTGACTGAGAAGAAGAAGGGAGAGTGGAATGAAAATGGAATAAAGGCGCTTGGCAGTGACAAGCCATGTTTTTTTTCAAAGCTCAAACTGCTTTGTGTGGATTCGAAATGTTTATTATTTCTGGATTCTGTATCTGTGGAACTTGTAAGCGCCACGAGACTGGGCTGCATATTTCTTCCTTGACTGTTTACCAGAGTACCACACTGGATTGACTGTAAACAAGTAGCCTGCACACACAAGAACTTTTCAAACGTACTTACCGACTTCTGACATCTCAGGCACAGACGTGACGAAGGGGCCGTCTGGGAATTTGGGAGCATTGTCGTTAATGTCTTGCACTTTGATGATGAACTCGGACTCCGGTTCTAAGGGTTTGTTGGTGTTGATGTCAATGGCCTGAGCGTGGAGAACATAGTGCGACTTCCTCTCTCGATCCAGACTCTTGGTGGCGTGGATGTCCCCTGTTACCTCATTAATGATGAAGATAGTCCCCGCTCCTTCCCCACTTAGGATGTACCTGACAGAACCATCACCTTTGTCTGAATTCGAGTGAAGCTGAGAAGGGAGATAAAAATAGACAGAGAATTGAGTTTTATTTAACATAAAGAAAAGTTTTTAAACTTTCTTTATGTTATTTACTGCGTTATTTGTCCATGAACTTAAGCATCAGTCAACCATAAGTAGTGTCTCATTTAGAACTCCTCTAATCAACCTCACAGTAAAAACACTGTTTGAGTAATTCTTCAAAATTGAATTTAGTAGCAATTATGTGAAACTAAAATATAAAGTGTGTATCTACAAGGGACATACAGCCAAACATCAGAATACTGTAATTATAATAATAATTATTATTATGGAATAATTATATTGCCGGAAAAAAAAATGTAATTCTCGTAAAAAAAATGGAAACATTACCCAATAATAATTTAAACAAAGCAACCAAAATCAAGTCATACAAGCAGCATTACATTTATAGCATTTAGCAGACGCTTTTATCCAAAGTGACTTCCGTTCCCTAACTACAGCGGACAGACCCTCAACTTGGGGTTGAGGGTCTTACTCAGGAACACAGTGGTGGTGCTGAGAGTGGGATTTGAACACATGGTCCAGAGGCAAGTATCCTACCCACTAGGCCACCACCACCAAACAAACACAGAATACCTGGTATTTACCATGTACTTTATGTTGTATTACAGCTCAAGTGCATAATCAGTTATTGTACAATTAATGTAGTTACTTTGTCGGATTCTAGTTTTATTTGTCATATAATGCAGTTCTCTGTGGTGCTGTACTTTATGTCTCAGCCTCATCATCTTAACACCAATTACCATAGTGGTGCTCTTTGTTTAAGTTATTTACTTTTAGATTTGTGTTTTAGGAAATTTCAGATTTAAATTGGGCAGATTTTAAATTGTACTTACATTTATACTTATATCTACTTTACTTGTACTCATTTCTTTATTTTTATTTGTGTTTCACAAAATTCCAGATATTTAATTTAAAACCTATTTATTGTTTATAATATTTGCACAGTCAAACATTTCACTGTGTGTTGTACTTGTATGACTATGCATGTGACGAATAAAGAATCTTGAATCTTGAGTAGTTCACAATTTTGTTTTATGTATTTGTGTTTTTGTCCTTTCATGAATTTTGTAAAATATTGGGAATCCCCCTCACAGTGACAAAGACATGCTGATTGCAAGCATGGCCACTGATGTGAAGGCTAATGAATACAGATGTGATATTTGACCTCTTAGCAGTCATTTTTGCAAACAAACAAACAGAGACCAACAAACAAGCAAAACAACAACAAAAACAACAAACATTTCAAACAGCCCATCCCAAAGCATTTTGGTTCTTCCCACCAGCAAAATGTATCACCAGAAGGGGGCTTCCTAGTTTATAAACCAGTACTTTTCACTGTAGGATCTAAGTAAACATGTTTACAACAGATGTAGCAGTGGTGTGATCTGTCATTTCAGGCCAAAGGGACCTTAAGGTGGGACTAATTAGCCTGTTATTCAAAGTTTCCACAAAGGCTTATGCAATGCCAGTCATACTCCATGTATCTCATGTACGTATCAGTTTTATTCTTGAACAGAGCATTCTTGTATGTAAGGTTGAAGACACACCCTGCAGAACCACACTGGGTTGCTGAAAGATGTACTATTCACATTTATCTTTACAAATTGTCGAGGAAAGAATCTGCATTGCTAAAATGCATTGAGACTTAGTTTGGACTTCACTTGTGATGTAATACACCATTAAAATATGCAGAGAAAGTAAGGCCAAAGGAAGGAAAGAGAGAGAGAGAGTGAGACAGAAAGAGAGAGAGAGAGAGAGAGAGCAATAGAGAGAGATAGAAAGCGGAAAAGAGGAAGAGAGAAGGCGTGAGAAGGAGCGAGCGAGAGAGAAAACTTCAGCCATGTTTCGCTCCTAATTGATAGCAGGAGGATTACCCACCGCTCTCTTGCCGATAGATGTGCTGCCTCTCAGTTACGGTTCATCACGAATGCACGGCAGAAAACGCATCATGAAAATAAATAACACTGTTGTGCTCCCTGCAGACTGCACCTAGGCTTGTTTCATGTAATATTGTACTGCTGTGAAGCTTAAACACTGCTCTTGCTTGAACACTGCTCTTGCTTGAACACTGCTCTTGCTTGAACACTGCTCTTGGTGGAGTGGTTTAGCGTCAGGAAAAGCAGCCAAATTGAATGTTTATGCATTTCTTTGTCATAAATGTCCACTTGGTCTAATTATGTCTTGAACATCGGAGATTCTTAGGAGGAAGTACACCCGTGAGCAGCAAGACATTCAAACGCATGAGCTTTGGACACAACAGGTTGTGTTTCTTGAGTGCTGTCTTTAGGCTCGTTGGCTTTCTGACAACACACAACACTGAGAGGACATCTAACGCTCTATAAGACAGATTCTCCCGAGGGTTTTAACAACACAGCCCAGTAATTGTCTACTTCACATCCACTACTGCAGCCTAATGACTCACCAACAGAGGGAAATATTCGCAGAAAGGTTCTAACTGTCTAATTATAAATCACTTTCTCAGGTCTGATTGGCTGAGCCACATGGTTGTATACTATATGACTGCATCCATCAACTGAATTCTGGATTACTTCCCAAGTTATTAAAAATATTTGCACTGTTCAGGAAGGAGTCTTGGATTGTTATGTTGCATGGCAAGTATTCAATACTTTTAGTTAGAGAACATAATTGTGACATTTTCCATCACATACGCCAATCAACCACAACATTAAAACCACTGACAGGTTGAGTGAATAACATTAATTATTTCATTACAATGGCACCTGTCAAGGGAGATATATTAGGCATCAAGTAAACAGTCAGGAAGCAGGAAAAATGGGCCAGAAAAAAGATTTCAGCAACGTTGACAAGGACCAAACTGTGATGTTAGACGACTAGGTGAGAGCATCTCCAAAATGGCAGGTTTTCCCAGAATGCAGTGATTAGCACCTGTCAAAAGTGGCCCAGGGAAAGATATTTGGTGATCTGGCAGGGTTACAGATGCCCAAGACACACTGATACATGTGGGGAGGAAAGGCTAACCCATCTGATCCACTCTCACAGAAGTGCTACTGAGGCACAAATTGCTGAAAACATGAACGCTGGCTATAACAACCGAAGACCAATCACAACGCCCATATCTCCTAAGTATCTCCTGTAAGCACATGAACAACAGAACTGGAGCATGGAACAATGGAAGAAGGTGGTCTCTGTAGTCAGGTTGCCTTTTACATCATGTGTCGCATTCTGGAAAGAGATGCATGATGCATTGCAAGGCGGAGAAGGAAGTGTGATATTCTGGGCAATGTTCTGTTGGGAAACTTGGCTTCTGACATTTTATGTAGATGTTAATTTGACATGTATCACCTACCTAAACGTTATGATAGACCAAATTCACCCCTTCATGGCAACGATATTCCGATAATGGCTTGTTTCAGCAGGAAACTGTTCAGGAATAATTGGAGGAGCATGAAAAAGAGTTTAAGGTGTTAGCTTGGCTTTCATATTTCTCAGATCCCAATCTGATTGAGTATCTACACTGAATAGATTTGCACTGTTTTGTTTGTTTCACAATGTCCTATGTATGTTACACTATGTGTACACTGTGGAACCTGAGCTTCACCATTTCATCTCTCTGTAAACGTGTATATGGTTGAGACGACAATAAAGTTCACTTTGACTTTAACTTTGACTTGATCTGTGGAATGTGCTGGATAAACTAATCAGATTCATGGAGGCCCCTTCTCACAACTTACAGGACTTATGGACTTAGGATGAGCTGCTGATGTCTTGGTGCCAAATACCACAGCACACCTTCAGAGGTCTTGTGGAGTTCATGCCTCAATGTATCGGAGCAGCTTTGTTGGCACAAGGGGGACCAGCACAATATAGGTGGAGTGTACCTTTTTTTGTAAGTATACTCTACCGTATTTTAGCACCATTTTGAACAAGCATTTAATAAAAGCAATTTCTGTTGAACATCCTCTCTAATTTATTTAACATGGGCATGTTTTATCATATTCTCATTTGATGCCTTTTTTGCAAAAGCAACATTGGTTAATTTGCCATGAACTTTATGTGCTGTGGAGTTTCTTACAGAAACTGATAACTAATGTTTTCATGCTGTAGAGCTCTGCACTCTTTGGGTAGAGAACAGATCCCAATACTGGAGAATGTCAAGAGAGTGAAAATACATTTAGCCATGATCCGGACTGAATGTGTTGAATGTCTATTGACCTACTGTGTTCACACTGCCTACAGAAATGACAAAGATCCTGGAACACTCCGAAAACTGGACGAAAGCCTACTTCAGATGCGTAGATGTTCAGATGGAACACTGTAACCCCAACATTCACTTAAAATTAGCTGGAAAAGAGCAACCCTGCATGCATCAATGACACATTGATGCTATTGTGAGGGAAATCGTTGCCTGTTGGTCTCAGAGCGATGAGAAGTTGAGAAGAGTGCACGTCAAAGCCGGCACTAATCCAAACAGCAATGCACAGATTAATCACTAATTAAAGAAAGCGGGGGCTGATTGCAGAGCAAAGCCCTCTTCCAGAGTGAACTGTCCTTTCCTTTCAGTAAACACAGCACTCAGACAAGCAGTCAGTAATTAGCTAAAGGGTCAGAGACCAGACTGCAGTCAGATTTTCTCCAATCACAAGCTGTTAGTTTAAGGTAATGAGACTTTGTGTAAGGAGTCTGTAAACACACTGTGGGAAATTAGTGGCAGATCAGAAAGGGAATGAAAGAGGAAGGTTTCGTAAACAAATCTTAAACAGACATTGTTTGGAGAGAGTCAGCGTCGTTGCTATGACTTTTTAAGATTCCTGTATCCCTGATGGTTTCAACGAATTCTGTAAACAAAAAAAGTGTGAAACATACTTACAGTTCATTATAATGAAACACACAACTTGGATCTAACTGATCCAACTGACTGAAACTGTGCAAAAGATGCTTGGTGTTGATTTCCCAGTCGGGGATGGAGCCTAGCTCTGTGGAGCAATTCCTTTTTTCAATCGGGAATCTCCATTCAAACTGTAGTCCAGGACCTTTTCTTAATCCCTGTTTGGGAAACTGATCTTAGGTCTTACAACACTATTCTGTGATTTAAATGTGTGGACTTTCACAAATTCAGTGCTGTATATAGCTATGTGGGTTTTCAGCTTCCATCTGAATAAGAAATATTATAATTCAGAGGAACACTGTATTACTTTTAGATCTGAGATGAATTGTATTTAAATATAATAGCGTGTTGGCCTGTAACACTGCTACTGCTATGTCCCTAGCAAGGTGGAAATCAGCCCCTTCTATTTATACCAATGCTCCACAGCCTCCAAATCCAGGCATGGCCTCCCTTGTCCATGAGAGCACATAAATTTCACTTAACCTAAAGTCAGGGTTCTAATTTGGCCACTGACTTACTCTGGCACGAGCTAATATATCACACTCGCACACAACAGATCCCCAGCGCTCAGCGGGTACCTCTCTAACACCAGGAAATAAAAGTGTCATCGGGTCAATGAGGCCAGCACCAACTCGCTACAACACAAGGTTAGCAAGTGGTCGGCCATCCAATCACTTTCTGACTAATGGCAGGACACAGATATTGATTTTAACTTCAACGGGCAAATATATGAGTCTAGAACACAATGTTCCTGCCTTAATAAATGAAGTGCAGGCAATGGCTTTATGATGGTGACAACGCATGACACATTAGAATGACTGTTACTGGTCCTATTATATCATTACATTACATTACAGTACATTCCATTCACTTGGCAGGCACTTTTACCCAAAGCAGCTTACAATATCAGTTAATCTACTACCTATTCCACTTAAACTTATTCGGCAACAGATACTGCATGAATTCATGCTCAGAGGCAGTATAACACATTTCATTTCCATTATTTACCATGTTTGTTTAGGTACCATGAGTATTTTATAAGGTGTTTTCCGTGATCTGTTTGTGGTTGCTACAATATTACCTAATTTGATGTTAATTACTGGAGTAAGAAATAATACATTTTCAATTACATTCATTTGTAATGAAACACATTGTTCAATTCAAATAGAGACTATATTTGTTCACGATGTGCCCTTACCTATTTAGTAAGTTACAAGGGAACCGCATTGTAGTATAAAATGAATCCGGTTGCAAAGCATCTGTGTCTCATGGAATTTCTGAAACCAGTGAAATGGAACAAATTAACCAGTGAAATGGAACAAATTAACCAGGCATGATGTGCTCAGAAAAGAAATCATAAGACACAATTTGCCATAGGAACAATAAATATTAACATGCAACTTAAAGAACACTAAAGAGGATTTTATTTATTTGTCCAATAATTATTATTAAATTATACAGAGCAACCGCGTATAGTGGAAAAACCACGTTGTTGTGGTGTGGTAAAAAATATGCCTAAAAATCCCTATTTTTATAGTGTAAACCCTAATATGCCCACAAATATACTCCCAAAACACTTTAATTTCATTTTAAACTCATTAGCCTTAAAGAAAACATAAAGGTAAACACATATCCGTACTGTACAGTTTACACTGAACTCCCACAGTGCTAGAATGTAAATACTGATGTTACCCCTGTATAAACTGTACTGTAATTGCACAGGCGTTTTCTTTGGTATAAGCAGGGTAAATACAGTAATAAATTCAATTAATTTACAGTAATAAAAAAACGTAAATGTCATGTTTCTCATCCTCCACACAATGAGGGCAGGCGCATACGCAGACTTCCATTTTCCGTTCTTTATTTACACAAAGCAAAACTGGCACGAGGGCCATAAACAGAACTCAAAACAAAAGAGAAATGCTCAAAACAAAAGCCATCCGGGCCTCATCCGCCACTTCCCCTCGTCCTCGTGCTGGTTGTTTATTTTTGGGTGCGTTGCTAAGCAACCCAGCACGAGGACGAG
>JBBJLS010000109.1:39351611-39366530 GCA_037577275.1 Bryconaethiops microstoma
GAAGAATTTCGTGCTGTTCACACTGTGTGCTGTGGTGTGTTCAAGTATGACTGAATGTTCACTTTCACTTTCACTTTCACTTAACACCCAGGATGAACATTGTATGTGCCTCTTCATCATGTATGGCCAAATCTTAACACTATTAACGCTATAAAACCATGTCTCAGGCATCAAGCAATGTATGTTATCTTTTTCTACAAGTTTTAAGAGACATTTAATGGTTTGAATATCTGGTTCTTTTCACTTTCGCTTTGAACAATTTGTTAGGCTCCTCAAGAATGGCACATTTCACGTCAAATATGTATCTAAACCATTTGATAATGCAAAAATACTGAGTATTCTTTTGAGGTATGTTGAACTTTTTAACTACGAATGTCCAGTGCCATAACATAAGTGTGTTTCCCAGGATGCATTCTTTAGGACAGATTAACTGTTATAGCTGGAACTAACTAGATCTAGAACAAAGAGAGTCCATCTGTGTGTCTGCCCTGCGGAGAACTGGCAACCCATCCAGGGTGTTTTCCTGCCTTTCATCCTGTGAGCGCTGGGGCCGGCTTCAGCACCCTCCACAAACAAGTTTCAGTTAATCAGCTCAGAAAATGGGTGGATGGATGTACGTAACAAAAAGAAAATAAATAAAGAAAGTTGTTATTTACAGCTACGGCTGCACCAGGCCTTACCACACACAAAAATCTACCAGTTAAACCCACACTGACCTCTTGGCTATTTCTGAATAATAAACCCATATTTTCATTTTCTCTCATGCTTTGGGTATTTTTGCTCACCAGTCTACACTGTTTGTGCATTATGATACTATTATACTTGAACTATGGCGTCCTAAACTCTTTTTTTGTCCTTCTTCTTCTCCATGGCTAACAAAATATGTATGAATTACTTTTAACATGTATCAAAATTAATCCAAATCCACAACTCTAGACCTGTGGTTTTCCTGATTACAGTGAATTGTATTTACATTTTATCTCGCATTAGGTTGTGCCCCGTGCTCTCCTAACAGTGAGGGAGTGAGACTCGAAGGACAGAGGAGAGAAAACTTCAAGAAGACATAGGAGGGGAGGGGAGAGCAGAGCTGGGGAGAGAGGAGATGACAGGATGAGGGAGGACAGGCGAGGAGAGGGAGGACAAGGAGAGAGAAAGATGGAGAGTGGAGAGAGAGAGGGAAGGGCAGAGAGGTCAGAGAGTAGGATAAACTCATCAATCAGCACCAAGCTTCATATTCACAATTAGCAAGGAGGGCTCGTGTGTGATTAAATCCTCTTCGCAGGAGAGTAAAGGCTTAAGATTTAATCAGCGCCTCTGCCTATATGTGTGGGTGTGCGCGTGTTTCTTTGTATATGTAGCAAATTATCAGCTAATTTTTCTAGTTCCTCTCTCATTCACTTTCCTCACCATATCTGTCTGACCAGCACTGTGGTTGTGAGTCCACTCTGAGGCTTTTTGTACAATAGATGGGATGCACTAGGTGGGTCAATACTACATGGCTGAAAGATCTTTTCTGGGTTCGCTAGTGGGAAATATACTGCATGTTTTAAACAGCATATATTTACCTTATTTGACAAAGGCTTGCTTTATGTTATTTGCAGACACGAAAAGTTTTGACTGAAACTGAAATTCAGGGTATAATCTGCCCAAAACGTTATGCCTAAAATATGAAAAATTAAAAAGAAAACATTGGTTTTCATGTGATTTGTCATTTTATTTATGCTTTGGAATGAACGTAATAAAGCTGAAGATTCTTTAAACGCAAACGCCATAATGGGAAAGACTGAGAGGACTAGCTTACTTTAGGCTGTATGTTAAATAATACCGAATTATGTGATATATCTATGATGATAATTATATGAACGTGTAAATGCTCACGTCTAGCAGGCCGATGTATCTCCTGTAGGGGGCGACATTAACATGCAGGAGTAACCTTGAAACCCAGCAGGGTCTGGGAAACAGAAGTTTTCCGTTTTCAAAAGGAGTGGTGAAATTGTTTGTCAGTGACAGTTCAGTGGTTCAGTATTTGCTCGTTCATTAATCCATTTTCTGAGCCACTTATCCTTTACCAGGGTCACCCGGGCGCTGGAGTCCCATTGGTCATAGGGTGAAAGATGGAAATACCGTGGACACATTGCCAGTCCATCACAGCAGTTCAATATTTTGTTATTTAATATGTGATTTCCATTAAGGATTCAAAAAACGCTGTCTGTGCTGACCAGTGTCTGGCATAAAAGATCACAAAAATGTTGTATTAATAACTATTTCTCATTTTCCTTATCACTTAAATGATTTGTTAAGTGCTAGACTCTGTGACCTTGTTATTGACCTTTATTTCATGACCAAATACCGGATGCACCCTTAATTTTCCATACTTATGATGTTACTGTCGTCACAAAACTTTTTAGAAACTTTTAACAGAAGTCAGTATAATGAGATGTTCTTCCGAATCATTTTAGACTGTTTTTATTGCCTTCTTCATATTCTAAGTTGTATCTAGTGTTTCTGAATGATGAAAATAAAATCTGAGGCTTGGATAGAACAGTGATGAATATATTTATTGTGGCGAGAACTGATGGAAAAAAATAATACTCAGTAGATGAATATTACTTTCACTTTCCTCGTACAGCACATTTGATCCCATTTTAGTGAAATAACTTTAAATTTTTTTTTATTTTTATGAAAGCATAATAGCCCTGCAAGCTCCTCAAAATTTACGTCCAGAGAAAGCAGGGAATGATCATTTACACACATGGTTGTGTACCGAGGTGTCTCCACTTCTCCATTACAGATGGAATGGCGGAAAGAAAATGAAATCTGTGACAGTACATTTTACCTCCTTGTAAATTACCTCTCAGCTGATGATGAGCATTCGCTACCTGATGTCTGCTTGCATATAAGGCACGGAAGAATAAAAAAAGTAATTTAACTGAAAACCCCCGTCTCCACTTTTTTTTTCCACCCATCTTGTGCCATTAAAGAAGGTGCTGCTTTCCTGATTCTGTCAAAGCGTCTTCCATTTATAACCGTATGAATAAAACATTTGAAGCACCTTTTGTATAGGTGGGTGTCGCACGGCGCAATAGAACACAGGCGGATCTTTCTTAGTCTGGTTCTTAGGACACTATCTGTCAAAAGCTTCTGCAAATATTACGGTAAACCTAGTTTAAGCGTTAGTGAGCACGGGGAGCGGTTACACGCAGGCAACTGTGAGCAGAGAAGCACAAGTAAGATCAAACTTTGAGGAGAGGAAAAAGTTTCTTGTAAATACTTGACAGTATCTCCAGCCCATTCTGTGCTTTCCATGAGCTGTAAACAACATGAGGATAATTGATTTCCTCCTTTCTTTTCTTCTGCTTGCTGGCCACGATGTTTGCTTAAGCACAGAAACTTTTCTCCACTTCAGCTTTATAACAATAAGAAGACTCGCTGCTTGTCAAAAGTGTGGGCACAGTGCACTTCTCACTTATTAATAAATCAGAAAGTTTGTCAGTTTGCAATAACTTAACCTATTAAATGGAATGCTGTCAACCCTTCAGTTTCTGCACACACACACACACACACACACACACACACACACACACATACACACGT
Source organism: Bryconaethiops microstoma (assembly GCA_037577275.1). NCBI lineage: Eukaryota > Metazoa > Chordata > Actinopteri > Characiformes > Alestidae > Bryconaethiops > Bryconaethiops microstoma. The sequence goes on from JBBJLS010000109.1 coordinate 39,355,206, forward strand.
ACACAAATAGACATACTGTTTTAGTCTTCACCTAATTGGTTTCACATTTTTCATATTTTCATGTTCAAGCAAAGCTGAATAGAAAGTTCATTTTATTTGTGTAAAAAATTTTTAAACATGTAAACAAGAATGAGAAGGTACTTCACATTTCTGTCTTTTTCTATGAAACAAATCAGTAAAAGGTCTTAATTCCATTCTGAATGTGTGCATTCTAGTTTAGAAACTATGATCATCCAACAATAAAGGTAGGATTATGCTTCTTTGGTATAGTGTCCCTCCTACTAGTAAGCCTAGACTTAAAATTAAGACTTAAATTGCTCAATATTAAGAGCTTCTTCTTTTAGCAGCTTTTAATTTTAAGTCGAGGCTTATTAGTCTGAGGGACGTGGTTTGTTGTGGACTACAAAGCCGAGATTGGGCGGTAGTGGTCTAGTGGGTAGGATACTTGCCTCTGGACTAAGAGCTCATTTGTTCGAATCCTACCTTCAGTATAACACCACTGAGTTCCTGAGCAAGACCCTTAACCCCAAGTTGCTCCAAAATTCTCACAAAACATGAGAAAACCCAAACTTTTTGAATATAACAATGTTCACAGCTGTTTTGCTGGCAATTTTCTTCCAGGTTTAGATTCTACGTCATTAACGATTAAAAATGAAAATCAAAAATTAGTCCTAGTGTATCAAAAGAAGCCAATGTATCCTCCAACCTGTGATGACCCGTGTTAAAACCTCACACTGCGTTCAAGATGCAAACCTTAATGCATCTGTTATAGTTTCCACCGTAGCTTTGTTCAGTGAAGTGCTTTTAAATTAATCTGTTTTAAACTTCTGCATTAGATGAAGGTATGTATTTCTGTGTATGTGTGTGAGAGAGACAGAGAGACAGAGAGAGAGACAGAGAGAGAAAGAGAGAGAGAGAGAGAGAGAGAGAGAGAGAGAGAGAGGGTTGTTCTGAGAATATCAAGAGGAGATTAGGGATTATGAAAAGGATTTTCCTTGCCAACCTGTTCATAAACCTCGAGAGCAGATAACAGCTTGTCTTTACTGAGTGTTGTGTACAGTCAGCTCAGGACAGAAGATTCCAGGCATGAACATCTTTTAGCCTCCTAGGAGAATATAGAAACTCTGTGGGCTTTCAGCTCTTCTGGAATGAACCAGGCTTTCGGGTTTGTAAGGAAAGCATCTGCACCTCCACTTTAATCACCGCCCTTGTGCTCATGACTGTCATTCTTGTGCATGACTTGAATATTTTGCTTCATAGTGGGGTGCAAAGTGCTCAAAATTTCCATTGTTGACATCAAGTTCTGGAGATATGTGCAGTAGCCATGAGAACAACCTTAATGTTGCCTACACTGCTCAAAATACAGATGAGAAAAGGAGCTTTTTGGGTTGATTTTCATAGAAGAACCACTTTTGGGTGCCTATAAGATCTTAAAGAATAGATGTTTCTTTAACCAAGATATTTGAATGTGAAGAACCTTACTGATGTCTAAAGAACCCAAACATACTGTAAAGATTCTATAACAATTAAAGCTTATTTTGCTTTCTATCCCAGCCAAGAATCGTTTAGGATCCTCCACGAGTGTGTAGCAGGTGGCGCGAGTGTCTCAGTAATGAGTGGAATCATTTCAAAATTCTTTGGACAACCCCATAATCCATTTCCACTTTCATAACACACATTATCTCGTGCAGGAGTGAAATGACGAACATCTTTCTTCCAGCGGCGCACAGGACAATTACTCTGCACTTTTCCACAACATGAGATGAATCAAATGGTGCAGAAATGATGGTTTTCAGGTGCTAGAGGCACCTGATGGAACGCCGGCGCTACATTTTTATTTATTTATTTCTAATCCTGCTTAGTTTGACATCGTTTACCAACAATAATAACAAAATTGCCTTGAGGGCTCATTTTCTCTGATCATATTTGTATTATGGGGGGTACTCTGCTGTCAGTTATTCCTCATATTTGGAAATTATGTCAACCATAATGTGAGCACAGGCAAAAAAAAGTAAATCAGACATGCTGTGAAAGGGAAAGATGGCGTGTGTCATCTCGTAGAGGCAGCTGGTCCTCGGGGGATACTCTCCTGAGCTATATGCATGCATCTGCAACTTTTAATTAAGCCAAGACAGGAAGGAAACACACACACACACGTACACACGCACAATCAGACACTCTTGCACACAGTGGTGCTGCCGGGTGCTGAAGGATTGATTGTCGGACTCTTTCTCAATCTAATTAAGGGTCATTTTGCACCACGGCCATATTTTTGCTGGCCCTTGCAATAGAAGCGCTCGTAATTAAATCAGAGCAAGTTAGCAGCACTAACAATTAGGGACTTTTCGCATGTGGGCATGTCAAATTTAATCCCTGATAATGACCTGTGTTTGTTCTTAATAGCATGTTTTCATCATGGATTAGTGCATTTTTTTGATGCTGTATTCGCAGTTCATCTTTGAAACTGTCTGAGCCGAGGGGATGAAGGTGGGCTGCGGAGTGGGAGAGCTCTTTGACACGTTCGGGCAGGCGACCAATCAGAGCACTTCAGAGCCAGCCACTACACGGCTAACAAGGCCTCATGAAAAGTAATTATTATTTCATGCAATTAGTGGCCTGATAAGGTCCCATTATTGAAGAATGCAATTCAATCAGTTGCGTCCCGCTAATGCCCTTGTAGCACTCCAGCTGCAATGTCACAGCTATGCTAAGAAAATGTTTTGATCCCACCGGGGGATTTAAGGTTCCTCAAGCATTCTAAAGAGTCCATTTCGTCAACACGCGCAATGTAACAGGATTTGTTTAGTCAACACAGTGCCTCGCTTAATGATTAATGCATGAATTTGTCACTTTATGGGTTTGGTGCTGCGTGAATAAAGTGTATATGGGAACCAAGAGTGTTTCACGCAGCATCCAGCCTCCCCGACACAGCTTGCATTCTGCAGTTTTGCATGCATGCCCCTCTTGCTCTCTCTCTCTCTCTCTCTCTCTCTTTCTCTCTCTCTGTCTCTCTCCCACTATAGTGCAATATGGATTACAGTATTGCCTGAATAACTCCATTGTTTTCCCTTTCCAAACTCATTGGAAAATGCCTCCAGCATAATGAATGCTCCATTTGAAAATGCTCAAACATTGCTTAAATCCTACTCCATTAACTTACATATTTATACTGCAAAGTTACAAGGTTTTGTTATGACAGCGACAGTAATCTCCATTTCACAAGACATCTAAGTAATGGATTAACGTCTTTTGTTCTTACTGTGTAAGCCCCTGAAATACAGAGAAGAATCTGGTTGACCTGTTAAGCTCATCTCCACTACAGTGACAAATTGAGACAAAGAAAGATAATCGTTTCTTCTGATGACCAAAAGAAAGAAATCCGAGGCTGGGAAGGGTGAGATATATATATATATATTTTTTTTTTTATTTCTTTTTTCTTTTTTTTACAGTCCTTCCTGTGACTAAAAGGCACTTTAAGACTGCCCAACTGTGTAGCTCTGATTTTGACACAGTGAGATTGAATGACATCTGACCCAGGAAAATCCAGAACACTGCTTTGAATTAATCAGGAAACATAGGTGCTACCATCAGATTGTGGAAGCTGTTCTCAAAAATGAGCTGTCCTGCATTAATTCCTATGCTAACACTCAGAATTGTTTCAGACTACATTTTCAGACGCTTCTATCACCTGGAATAACAAAAGCAGCCAAAGTGGCATCACATCCTCCGCAGAAACAGAAGTAGAAATGTATCACGTTATATCACAAAATTGCACAGGCATGACCTAAAAAGGAGGGACAGACACATGAGTGAAGTGCTGTCAGTTGAATATTTTCTTTCATCTCGAGCTGGATGGAGCCAACTGAGAGAATTCCAGATGTCACGGCAGAATGTGTGATGATGGCTGGATATCGTGACTAATCGCTAAAACTACCATCCCTGCAAATATTTTAACTCAGGCATGAGCTCCTTCATTTGACTGAGCTCAAATCAAACAGACATATACCTGCCTGAGTTGTGGTACTGGATGTCTGACACTAAGTACATTAATTCCATGTATCTACTTTGTTATTCCATGACAGAACGGATAATCCAAGGCAAAGCTCCTCTATCAAACACCGCTCTTCACTCATGCATGCAATATGCTCTGTTTTCCTCTGAACAATCAAACCTTTCGAGCTGTTACAGTATACCAATGCACAATCAGATTAATTTCTATTTCTATTTACATTATGATTTAGATTTAAATTTCTTTATTGGTAGAACCGGTTACTAGTATTAAGTCTTTAATATAACCAGTGGCGGATAAAGTGTCAAAGCCTGAACTTGAGTGTACTTTGGTAAAATCAGTCCCATATTTGAATGGTTTCATTCCAAAATACATTAAAGACCACTTTCAAAACTTCACTCATGTAAATGTACATATAATTATAGACTCTGTTCCCAAATGAATTAGCTTCATCATACTGGGTTCGCAATTTGATAATTTCACAATGTTTTCAACAAAATGTGAATGGAGAAATATGACTGTTGTAATGTTGTTGAGCAACTTATTAGTGACACTAGACCTGAGAGACAAAAAGAGTGCTAGACTGTTTGTTTGTGGCTGGTTTTCAAAAACGGAAACTGCACCAGGCGGCAAATCTAATAGAATGCTATTCTCCACAATGCATTTTATTCAGTTGTATTTAATGACGCATTTGGTTGTCTTCCAATGGACTGAATATAACAGCAAGGCAATTAACAGCATCACTTTTCCAAGGTTTTCTAACATGGCATACAGTGACACCCATTGTGACTAGTCCACTATATCAAGATGCTAATGGATTCACAGCCACTGTTTACCAGTTGGCTTGGACAGAGGAGCCATGTTTCACAAGTCCGACAAGGCTGCGAGGCAAACATGGAGAGCAGACATGCATCCAGCCAAAATGATGATGGCTGTCAAAACTCCGACCCAAGCCAATAATTCACCCCACACTTCTGAGCTCACAATACCACATCCTGATGCACTAAGCTAACTGGATACGTAGATGTTATCGATCACGGCCAACTGTTGCACGGAAGTGATGAAATATAGTCGACAAAAGAGAAATAAGCGACTAGTAGATTTGTAGATGCATCTTGTATTAAAGAGGGTAGCTTAGCGCTAAGAATTCCTGAAAGCAAAGAGTTATGCATAACTCAAAGAGTTCTGGAAAAGGGGTGCATAACAGCCTTATTTAGATGAATAAATCCATTTTAACATTCTAGAAAATAATAAAAGAGATTTCTAAGGGTTAATAAATGTAAGATATTTTGTATATTATTATTATTATTCATTTTAGTTAAATGTGCCTTTCGAGGCAAGTAAGTATATTATCAGTGCATGGTCATTTCAAGTAGAAATACTATTAAAAAAATTCCAGAAATGATTAAAATAATCTGTGAAGATCGCTCACTCACAAGCTTGATTTACCACCCCCCCACTTTGCTCACTCACTCCCCCACCCCAACCTCTCACGCTTGCAGCCAGAAGGTGGTGGTAATGCACCTAAAGCTGCTAATAAACAACACAAGAAGAAGAATGACCTATTGACATGTTGGGGTTTTGGGGGTGATCAATTGTGCTTGCAGGGAAGGTGACAATCGCTCAAAACAAGGTGAAATATATTTTTAAGACAAGAAGTTTGTCACATAAACTAATTTATTTTCTATGTTATTAAAAAACCATGACCCATCCCTCATGACAATATGTTCTTTTTTGTATGCGATGACAGTTCTATGGTAGCGTCTGGAAAAGAGGCGCTTTCATACAAACATAATAAGTGAACATATGTTTAAGCATAGTCATCAGCTTCAGTCAGTACTAGACATGACTGCGCATAAATGAGGCTTCTTGGACAATTCCATCTGTTATAATGTTGAGTGTTATTTTGCCTTCATATGGTGTATTTGATAAGCACGTTATGTTTTTGGACCACAAGTAATAAGCACTCACCTTCCCCACATACTGAGCCTCTGGTCCAAAGTGCTCCTCCAAAACAAAGAACTGGTTCCATATCCAGCCTCGTTTAGGCCTGTGGTGCACTTCTGTCTCCCCATCTTTAGTCTGGTTGTGACTGTGAGTCATGTTGTGGTTCCTGGAGATCACTTTGGCTTGTCCGTGGTGGCTCGCCCCGTAGCCCCTCTCCAGAAAGCACAGACACAAAAGTACGGGACAAAGACAGGACGTTGGGCTCACCTTCATGTTGGCGAAGAAAAATATCCCCAGTATTCCAAATTGTTGGGCTCACCCAAAGTATCACAATATTCCAAATAACTGAGATATTCCAGAAGCAATTACATTCCTATGGGTATGGATATTTTCTTCTTGTCCACTTCTTCTTCCTCCACGCCCTCAGCTACCTCCACTGACGCTGTACCCCCTTTTGGTGGTCTTTCAGAGGGGCTGGATCCAAGCGGTTAGAGGTCCAGGGTCAGAGGTCCAAAAAGCTTTGTAGATGCTCATGTTTCAGTCCTTCGTCTCGGGAAGGAGACAGATGTGCATTTACATAATTGATTCTAAGAGGTCTTGACTAAGGAGACAATTGTTGTTGTGCTTAGAAATGTTCTAGGAATGCTGTGAAGAGACACAAGCCATCTTGAGTTCCCTGTAAGAAAAAAAGAGATTGTAAGTGTAAAATGTATGTAACACAGTCGAGTGGATGATATGAAAAGGAGAATACTGTATAAAACATATTCAGTAACGCATTATTTGAACCCTGGTAAGAAACATTTCCAAAACCATACCATAAGCATGCCATTTTGGTGTCAACTTCAGGACTGCTAACAGAAAGCATTGGCAATGGGTTGAGCAATAGATTAGGAAGAGGAGATAATTGCATAACTAAACTGGTGTACTCCAAAGTGGAGTGATGTAGGTGGGAAAGTTCATTGATTCACTGAAGAAAAAAAGATTTGTGTATGTAGATTCTTTTAGGTTCTCCCTAGAACTTTTATAGTCGTTCCTGAGATTCTTTCAAGTTTCCCTCAAACTCACATTTATATTCACAAAAATCTGAAGAACCATGCACTGTTTTTTAAAGGTAACCAAACGTTGTTTCTATATGGTACCATGCAAAGAACTCTTTATTTTTAATGGGAACAACATTTTAATTGGTTATAGAAGGTCATTAACTTTCCAATATGTGCAAGGTCTTTAAAGGTTCTTCACTCTCACACATCTCATTAATGAACACAGTTCTTAAAAGCCAAATTCAGCACAATTTTGGGAACGAAAATGATGTTTCTGGGTCTGCTCCAAAGATCCCTTCTGGTGCCTTTCTTTCTAGAGAGCAGTTTAAAGGGTAGCTGTTGTTTGGTGTTAAAAAATAATAAAACAAGCATTATGAAGTCATGAGGTTTTGATGTAAAATATTTTTTAAAATTCTTGGCAAATACCCATGTTTCAAAATATTTTTCGCACACACACACACACACACATAATTACATGCCTCAGTTGCAGCCACGGATGACATGTACAAAGGAAACTAGGTGTTAAACCAAGCCTTATGCCTACAGTAAAGCACGACAGAAAGGGAGGGGGGGAGCAGCATAAGAGAAGGGAGGAAAGAAAAAGAGAGAGATGAGAGAGAGAGAGAGAGAGAAAGAGAGAAAGAGCGAGCGAGAGAGAGAGAGAGAGAGAGAAGGTACAAGGGATAAAGAATATGAATGAAATGGAGCCAAACTGCACTAACTGATGGAAAAATGAGACAAAGCTGGACTGTCAAGGACGGTTGCTCTCAAAGAAAAGGCCCTAAAGTGAATAAAACAAACAAACAAACATATTTTACTCATGATATGCTTAGAAAATGAAACCTTTTCAGTTTTTGCATTGATTGCACTTATTTCACTGACTTATGCATAGGAAGCCCTTTTGTAAAGAGCTATAGTAAATACTTAACACAGAAACAGCAAGTGGATGCTAGGCTTGCCAATCATGATGTTCATTCGTTATAAATCATGTACGCATTGTTTGAAGCTATCCTTAACAAATTAATGTTCAATGCCCTGACCTTAGTAATTTATTCTCATAATGTCATAGTTGCCACACAGTAATAGGCCCCCTGCCCTGGAGTGCAGCCCTCTGTGGCAGGGCTAGCGAGTGCTGGTATTTGGTTCAGCTTTGCCAGTGTGTGTTCTGGATCTGGAGAGCTTGACTGTTGTAATTCTGGCAGCTTTGAAGGTGCTCTTCAGTCAGAAGACCGATGGTATGATTGTGTTACTGATTGTAATTAAAATACCTCATCCTACACGCTCCTTTCATATCCACCCCCAACACATAGCCTTTTTTTGCGTGCCTGGCTCTTGTTTTACATCTTTGTTTATTCAGAGACTGCAGCCTGGTGCGGTCAATTTTTTGGTTAAGATCAACAGCCCTGATTAATGATAGGAACCTAATCTATTAAATACATGAAATAGTCTGAAAGCAGAACTGAATGGAAGAAATGTACAAAAAGTGAGAGAGAGAAATATTGCTATATCTATCCATCCATCCATCCATCCATCCATCCATCCATCCATCCATCCATCCAAACAGTTATATCTGTACATATATGTATCTAACTATCGATCCATCTATCTATCTGTCCATCTATCTATCCATCCATCCATCCATCCATCTATCCATCCATCCATCTATCCAAACATCTATTCAACCAACTATATCTGTACCTATATGTATCTAACTATCTATCAATCCATCCATCCATCCACCCATTCAAACATCTATTCAACCAGCTATATCTGTACCTATATGTATCTATCGATCTATCTATCCATCTATCCATCTATCTATCCATCCATCCATCCATCCATCCATCCATCCATCCATCTATTCAAACAGCTATATCTGTACCTATATGTATCTATCGATCTATCTATCCATCTATCCGTCTATCCATCTATCTATCCATCCATCCATCCATCCATCCAAACATCTATTCAAATAGCTATATCTGTACCTATATGTATCTAACTATCCATCCATCCATCCATCCATCCATCCATCTATTCAAACAGCTATATCTGTACCTATATGTATCTAACTATCCATCCATCCATCCATCCATCTATTCAAACAGCTATATCTGTACCTATATGTATCTAACTATCTATCGATCCATCTATCTATCCATCTATCTACCTACCTATCTATCCATCCATCCATCCATCCATCCATCCATCCATTCACCCATACATCCATCCATGTCTCTAATCATCCATCTATTTATCTGTGTGTATTGATCTATCTATCCATCCATCAATCCATCCACCCATTCATCCATGCATGTATCCAAACATCTATATATGTATCTATATGTATCTATGTATCTCTCTATCTACCCATCCACCCATCCATCCATTCATCCATTCATCCATCAGCCATACAAGAAGATGCAAAAAAGACAAAAAGACTTAAAGCAGTGGGGAAAAAATGTGTTATTGGATTTTATAGCCTCACCGCCCAGACCTGACAAAAGTACAGAAAGGGTCAAACACATTGCTATTCTATAGATCATTCAGGCGATAAACAAGGAGGGAAGCAGTGATCTATTAAATAAATAAAACAGCTGCTGTTAGAACCGAATTAGAAACAGAGTTGAGAAGAAATAGGGAAGGGAGGGGCACTGACACGGGGAGGTGAGAAAAGTCCCATGCATCTCCACATTATGCTTATTGTAGCTAATGTATGTATACTAACTGCCAAATGGTTCTCAGTCTCCATCATGAAATATACATAAACAGGTGGGTTGCATACATGCGCGCACACACACACACACACACACACACACACACACAAACACGCACACGCACACGCACACACAAACAAAGACAGACAGATCTTTGCAGGCCCCCATGAATATTCATCCAAGATTTTCTGTGAATATCTTCAACTTTGTAACAACAGCATGAAGAAATGGCAAGAAATGTGATATTTTCTGGTCATCTTCATCTAATTAGCAGGAATTCTGACGCAGCAACTGCAGAAAATGACAGTTTATTTTTCTATGCACTATTAAAAATTAGAAAACTGTTTGCAACAGATTTAATTATTTGTGGTTGCTTCAACAACTGAGTGATTTCTTGACTGTCTCTATTCCTCTTCTTGTCAAACGGAGTTTTAATTAACTTTCTATGTGTGATTTTTATTGTAAAACAAACAAACAAACTATTGATCAGTAATATTTTATTTTATTTCAAGGGGAAAGGCAAACATTTATTGGATAAAGAAAAACATTTTTGTACCGTTTTTATTTTGTAAGAGTCTAGATTTCTGTCCATGCAATGATTCTAGTCATGATAGTAACTGATGTGTCATAGTATCTTACATTTCGCCGCTGTGTGATTCGACTCTGTTACAATGATTTTGAAAAAAGTCCAAACATTCATAGTTCCAAGCCATGCAAATAACTATAGTATTTCTATATTAAAAAAATCACACAAAGTAGGTTTTTGCATTTATTTTAAACTGCGTTAGAAGCAATGAGATAAACTCCAGCATTTACTTTTCTTTTTGTAAAGAACAATCTCCTATAATAATCAACTATAAAGTATCAAGAGGCAAAACCACAGAGGTAAAACACAAAATCCAGAACAAAACTCAGAGAACCAACAAACAGAGACTGAAAGACAGGGATACTTATACAGAACATAAACTGGGAGCTGCTTATTAAAATGTCTATTTTGTCATAGGTGAACACACCACAGCACACAGTGTGAATGGCACAAAATTCTTCCACTGTATTTAACCCATTCACCAAGTGAAGCAACTGGCAGCCAGGAACACAGCACCCGGAGAGCAGTGTGTGGTTAAGGTACCTTGTTCAAGGGTACATCAGAGCAATCCTGGGATTTAAAACCACGACCTTCCCATTGCAGGGGCAACTCCCCAACCACCAGACACCAGCTGCCCCAGTAGAAGATTACCAAAGCCAAGAAACAGAAGAAAAATCAAGCCAAACATTCCAACACAGCTGGTGACCTCGTGGTTAGGGTTTTGCCCCTGCGATCAGAAAGTCTTGGGTTCGAATCCCAAGACTGCAGTCTGGGTAACAGTATTTAAGGTGGAACGAAAAATTCGAATAAGGAGCTAACTTCAGCTCCGTGGGGGATCTGTACCTACTGTCCGTGACAAGTCAGCAGATGAGGGAGATGTAAGTGCTTTCAAATAATGACTTTTGTGTTTTTATCGCAGTTAAAGTGAAAGTGAACATTCGGTCATACGTGAACACACCACAGCACACAGTGTGAACAGCACGAAATTCTTGCTCTGCATTTAACCCATTCACCAAGTGAAGCAGG
>JBBJLS010000109.1:39373295-39388295 GCA_037577275.1 Bryconaethiops microstoma
GTCTCGCGAGTTTTGCGTCATCTGATCGGCTTTTCTATATCGGCCATTATAGAGACTGCCGATCAAACTTCCCAAAGCAATTATCGGCCGATTATGATCGGCGACCGATCGATCGGAGCATCTCTAGTAATGGGCATATGGGCATCAGAACTGGACCATGGACCAATGGGAGAAGGTGGCCTGGTCTAATGAATCACATTTTCTTTTACATCTGAGATGGCAACAGGAGGAAGAGAAGGAAGCACCTTGGGTCCTGGCATTTATGTGGATGTTACTTTGACAAAGACCAGCTACCTAAACAAAGCAAACCAAGTACACTCCCCTCATGGCAATAGTGGGCTCTTTACGCTACAAGAATTGTTCATAAATGGTAAGAGGAACAAGACAAAGAATTCAAGGTGTTCCACAGATCTCAATCTGAACGAGCGTCTGTGAGATGTGCTGGACAAAACTGGTCTGACTCATGGAGGCCCCACCTTGCAGCTTAGAGGACTTAAAGGGTCTGCTGTTAATGTTTTGGTAACAGATACCACAGCAAACCTTCAGATTCCTTGTTGAGTCCATGCCTCGACAGATCAGAGCTGCACAAGAGGGACCTACACAACAATAGGCAGGTGGTTTGAATGTTAGGGCTGACCGGTGTACATCCATCAATCTAGTAGTGTTAAATTACTATAAAGTGTAATGACAGGTCCTGAAATGCTTGATGTCATGACTTTAAATCAGCATGTGACATAAACTCATCAAACATTATGGTATCTGTCATGACAGTTCTCTAACATGACACTGTGATAGTAATCAATGTAATCAGTTACATCAATTCAATGGCAGCATACGACAACTACCATGATATGTTTATGGCATGTCGATGTCAGTGTTATGAAACAGGGCTCAATTAAAATGTTAGCAAAGTGTTTTCCCAGAGCTGCACATCCAAGCCAAGAACCATTTAGAACCATTTCTTTTTAAGAGAGCACGTAACTAGGCCAGTTGTGTGTTTGATGCCTGAGGGCGGTGTGTGTGGTAGGACAGTGCTACAATACACCACTGAATACTCTTCAAAGTGGTACTGAATGCTTCTCTGCAATTTGCTCTCAGTTGAATCATTTTGGAACAAGGACCCTGTTAAGAAGGACAGCAAAACAGTTTCATTGAAGAACGAAATGCTAGTGCAGCCTCTCTCTCTCTCTTTCGCTCTCTCTCTCTCTCTCTCTCTCTCGCTCTCTCTCTCTATCTCTCTGCAATCAGCCCACAGCTCGGACTCAAACCACAACCCTCCTTTCATGCTTTTAAACAGTAAACAACACTCCCTCTGTGTGTGTTGTCTGTGTCTTAGTTTGCGTGTGTGTGAGAATGTGTGCGTGCCTCCGTGGAAGTGTATGTCTGTTAGTGTGTTTGAGGGGATACATATTTCAGAAGTGGCCAGAGATAAACTGAAGAATTTATCACAGCCACAGGGTAAGAGAAAAATAAACACACACACCAACACACACACACACACACACACCAACACACACACACCAACGCACACAGCCCCTACACCCTATCTGGCATTAGTCTAATGACCAAAACGTTATTAGCATTCATCAGTGACCACTCCGCTGTCCTGCTCTCCTTCGACTGTGTGGATCATGAAGACATGACCTTCTCCCAGTGGTCTCGCACAGCAGAGCGTCGCAAAGTGCTTGAGAGTGTGTAAGAGTGTAAGGTGCACTAGAGCACACGAGTACTTAAACCAGGCTAAAAGCTTAAAGAAGATCAGTCAGTTTATAAACTGCTGTGTGTGTGTGCGCGCGCGCGCGCGCTGTTTAGGAAGATCAGACAAGACCAGCACAGACGTAGACACACACACACACACACACACACACACGTGTGCACTCCCACAGCCAGTCCATAGAACAGTAACTCCACAGGAGCTTGTAGTTCTTGTAGCACCGCAAGAGAAACAGCAAGTCTGGGAGAGCGCACAGTAGACACTGCATACAAATCTCTCTCTATCTCTCTCTCTCTCTCTCGCTCTCTCTCTCTCTCTTCTCACTTCTTCTTTCACTCTTCCCTATCTTAAATTCCTTTCCTCTTTTTTTTTTTTTTTTCACCTTTTTTCCTCTTTCAGTCTCTCGTGATATCTGTCTTTATCTCAAAATACCCCTATAGATTTCTTTTAAATGCTCTTAGTATTCTACACACACACACACACACACACACACTTACTAAAACAGTCTCAGAGATAGAGCAGCAGCAGGGGAGAAACAGCCGGACTGTACCTCATCAGATGGATCCACAAAAGCATCTCCCCTCTTGCTAGATGTGTGTGGATGCACTTTCCCTGCCCTTCGCACCATTTCCTTCCCTCTGCTCTACTCCGTGAATGAGACTCTGTGCACAGTGTCTGCGTGTGCGCGCGCGTGTGCATGCGAGAGCACGAGGGAGAATCCTCTCTGCCTCCTCCACTGCAGCAGCTTAGGTAAAGCAAGCTCTCTGATTGGCCAGCTCAAAGCTCACAGCGTGTCTATCATGCAGCACCAACCATACAAGATCTTCTCTCTCTCTCTCTCTCTCTCTCTCTCTCTCTCTCTCTCTCTCTCTCTCATTCCCTCTCACTCTGTCACTTTCACGCTTTCTCTCTCTCTCTCTCAGACACACACACGCACATTTGTTCACACATCCTTTTGTTATCACTTCAAATCTCCCATGTATTTTTGTTTTGCAATTTTTGAGCTCATATAGAGATGTTCAGGAAGCTCTCTGTCATTTTTCAGCCGTCTGTCAGTCATCCTTTCTTCTTTTTCTCAAAAGCTTTTACCCCTCAATAAGCCTTGACACTCTCTTTGGTCAGAGCCACCTCCCTCATCACCCCCTCCCTCTCCCTCTCTCCCTCTCTCCTCCTCACTCCCTCCCTCTGTCTGTCTCTCAGAGCTCTCTCTGTTCTGCTCACACTCCCAGCCGTCGCTCACCCTCTCTCTCTCCATCCCTTGTCAGTTTTCTCAGGTACACTGACGGCCAGTGGCGACTCGTCTCTCTCTCTCTCTCTCTCTCTCTCTCTCTCTCTCTCTCTCTTTCGCTCTCTATCTCTATCTCTTTCTCTATCTCTCTCTCTTTCTCTCTCTCTCTCTCTCTTGCGCTCTCTCTCTCTTCGCTGCTTCGAGGAGAAATATAATGAATAATAAAGGAAAGAAGAGTAAGAGGGAACGAGGGAGCAAAGCAGAGAGGGAGAGAGAAGATAGTGAGTGCGAGCGAAAGGCCCTTTGCCCTTTGAGAATGTGCGTGGCCTTCAGAAGAAAGGAAAGAAAGATAAGAAAAGAAAGTGAAGCGAAATTAAACGGGGCGTGGGCATCCTTGGTTTGTTCGATCATCAGCTGGATGGACAGGGGCCGGTGAGTCTTTGCTGATGACAGTAGAGAGGGAGAAGGAGCACAGTGTTAACTATAAGGAGCGTGTGAAGAGCAGGCCGATTTGACTAGAGAGGGGGAGTGAAGGCTGAGAGGAGGAGAAGAGGCAGCAGGGGGATGCTGAATGACAGCAGACATCAGGCAGCGGCTAAATGCTCGACTCCAGTCCGTGCAACATTCCCCTTCGCCACCCAAACCATCCACCGAGGGCCTATTTACCGCATTTTCCAAGCCTCGCTTTTGACTTTATGGTAAAAACAAATGCTCCCCAGACCAAAAGATAATTAGCATAATATTCCCTCTAACACTTGGTGATGCATCTCTGTGAGTTAATGACAGCACCATTCCTCTCAGGTAAAAACCACACCGGTCTCTTGAGATTTGCTGTCCCACTTTTCTGCTACCCTTCACAACATTGATGCTCTCGCATTCATGACAAGATGACAGCTATAGGGTGTTGTTGTCTGTGTGATGGAACACTAGGCTGCTGTGACTGACCAATGAAATCACCAGACCTCTAGCCAATCTGCAGTTTGGAACAGCTAGTGAAAATAATCACTCCTGCCTCGCTCAAGGGTCAAATCTGGGCTTTATCCTACCAGCTATGATAGATTTAGTCCAGGACTAGACTTAATCTGTGTAAAAGAATATAAACCACATTACAGTCTCGGCTGCTGAAAAGTGTCATAACCCTTAAAACTCAAAGTATATTAGTAAAATTTGTGAATCAGTATAAAACTGGTGTTTGTTTCCTACAAGCTCGCCCTTTGCCTCTCGATCGCTGACCAGACCCCCTCCCTCTGCGGGTGTTCCCCACCCACTTTTGGGCGGAGACTATCCTGAAAGCTCTCCTGGGTTCAGAGATCATGTGTCTTTACCGTTTGTTTCTGAGACCTAAAAATAAAAGGATTTTGAGCATTTTTGTTCTTTCTGGGCATTTGCGTGTAATGCCATTTTTTAAAACCTCAGTAACCGTTATTGTTGTTACATGTTTTTTTTTAGCTTTTGTTCTATGTGACATAGGAACAACAAACAAAGCTCAGCATGACGTCTGACACCTTGAGCATCAACACAAACCGTGAGAACTTCCATATAAGATGTCGTTTGGTGGTATAACGACGATTTAACATTTGTTGCACTGGCACTACGGAGCCGTGCTGCTCACTTTCTAAAGGATAAGCTATTTTCTTGTCCTATAGTGGGGTGTTAAGCACAGTCATTACAAAAGGAAACATGTCTTCCCTAACTTCACACTAAAGGGATGCCGCAGTTGCCCCAGCTGGGAATTGAACCTAGGACCTTCTGTGAAGTGACAGCGATACCCACTGTGCCACCAGCCAGCCTGAGAAATCAATCATATCTCAATATTGTATTTATTAGGTATTATTCATATAATTTCTAAATCATTTCTCCTAAATTCCTGTTTCATTTTAAACTCCCCCTTACAAGAAAGGGGGTGTATAACATAAGCATGCTGTTGTATGAAATTTTGGAAGCAAATTAGAAAAGCATGAGGTCTCTTACGCTCGTGAACTGCCTAAGGGTTTCTGAGATGTAGAGTCAACAAAATGATGAGGTCACACACTTTTCTCAAATAAATGTTATTCCATTAAGATTGAGGTGAGAGGAATCAAAGAAAAACAAAAAAACCCCAAAAAAGTCTGTGAGACAATATTGGAACTAAAATGAGAAAATCCAAAAGTTGTTTCACAGAAGCAGGAATAAGAGAGAAGTCTCACACTTATTTCAAAGAGGGTCATGTGTAGGAAAGATACTGAGCTGAAGAGGGTCTTCTTTAGAATATATCTCTCCTCTAGCAATTCATTATGTAACAGATCACTACAATTGCTCATTAGGCTGAGTGAGGACAGTCTATAACAGCGTAAATGGGGGAGCACATTCTAGTATAGTGTGAATGGCCGTTCTAGAGTCTCCTAACAATTGCAACAGGCATGGCACACCCACGCACACCAGCATTTAGGTTTGTTGGTATTTGATGGAGAATCCTGGGTCTGAGTGCTCTGAGCTTAAGAATTCCTATTAATGGAAACCTTTAGTCCAGGATTGGGCTTAATCTGGTTTTGGAAAGCCACTTACGTTATGTACTATATGGCTACTTAAACCCAATGATGCTTAGAGCTTCGGTTGGTGTTAAAATATCTCTGGCACTTAGTGAAGGGGTCACATGGGTCTCATCCAATGCTTTTTGATAAGCTATGCACAGCACAGAAAGAGGGAGCTCCAGCATTGACACAGCAGCTTTACACTAGCTTTACAGGCCTTGAGTGATGCTCTTATATTGATCTTAAATACTCTTTCTCCTTCCTCCAGTGCCTTCACATGGCTGACACTCTGTAGGTCTGACGCACAAGCAATAAAATAACAGTTAATCAGCCATAAATGAAGTGTAAAGCGACTCAAAATGGGGACCTCAAAGGTTGGGATTTCAGCAATTTCATGATCTGTTTGACTGAAGGGTTGCAATCCTTTACCCAATAGATTAGATGATTATGGTATGCCTTATGCATCCCATGATAGTAACCTAAGAAAGATCCAAGTGACAGCTTACATGATCAGTGGTGCTACACGTCATATGGTGAAAAGCAACACCCAAATGGGAAGAGCCAAAGAGATCACAGTATATCACTTACAATGTGGGATTATGGTTTATGCACAAGTCACAAACTCTGCCAAAGAAGCACCCAAGAATGTGTCAAATGTATAAAAGAGCGCAGCCTTTTATATCACCCGTAGGAGACTCATGCACAAGCTACTTGAAGCATGCGCAAAAAAACAAACAATAAAAAAACACTGTTTTGATGGTTTTCATTGGCAAAAATCAGTTCCATTTGGCAGGTGCCGCAAAACCTTCCAGTTTTGGGAAAACATAAAATGTTAAAAAAAAAAAAACATGTAGAGGACCAAAATGGAAAGACAGAATGTATAACATCATTTGATGGAACAACTTTCTCTCGATTCCAACAAAGAATCAGCTGATGACATTCATCCTTATCCAGAATCGACAACCTAATAACCAAATGACCACCAGCTTCAGTGGGAGGTAGTCAATGAAATTGACCGATGCCACCACAGGCCCCGACTCTCAGACACCCCACTGCACCCCATAGTTAGAAATAGGAGCTTAATGGGATGACACTGATACGTATTATAACTGGAACCATAAGGTATTATGACTTGATATCAGTGAAACATCAAACCTATAGAGAATACTAGCACAAGCAATACAGACAAAATGCACCTCACATGAAATAATGACACCGTAGCGATTAAAGGTGAGAAAATATGTGCTTGGTTTACGCATGCAGTCATCTGTCTTTACACAATTACTCCACTGGCTACCCACTGAAATTTAAGGTTTATCAATTTTTTCCTTTTTCCACTACACCCCTGAAGTCGCCTATGGGTTTTCAACCAATTTAAGAGACTAATTCATGTTGCTAAGGGGGTGTTTCCCGATATTTTATGCTGCATTTGTACTCAGGCAAAGCTATGAGGTTAGGAATTTAAACATTTAATATACAAGCCTTGCTGGCAGCTAATAATATAGCTTGCATGACTAATATATTATTAAGAATGTATTATTTGGCCAGCATTAAATATTGTTTGCCTATTTTATGAAACCAGAATGTTCAACATTTCTGATAATATCTACTTTCTTAACACAGTAATGATACTTAGAGCATGTTCTTACATCTTGCAGCTCTAATAATAAACCTAAAGCTGCTCACAGCTCCTCTCGGTCAATTAATCTACACCGAGCAGAATGGGGAGATATTAGGCACTCAAGTGAATCTCATTTGAAAACGCTAGTTCAGGCTCGGGTGTGTGCGTGGGCTACTCTGAGAGACATGGACAAATGGCCACCAAGGTTGTGTGTGTGTGTGTGTGTGTGTGTGTGTGAGAGAGAGAGAGGGGGGGAGAAAAAGAGTGAAGGAGAGTGAGAGAAATGACTTGGTAAGCCATGAGAGCAGCCTCTGTTATCGCTTGGCTGTTGAGGTATGTGGCCTAACAGCCTGTGCAACACTGCAGAAGAACATCCAAGGTTCAAGTGACTAAATATACATTGGCAAATCCTTTCCATTTAATTGCACTGAAAGATGAAACCCTCAAGAGTCCCTAAGCACCAACACCCATGCAAAGCTGAGCAGTGTGCATTCAGAAAATAAACAACTAGAAAACAATGAAGCATCTCCATAGATAAGCAACAGCGTAATGGAGCTCCAAATATGACTATAGTGAATAGAGACCAAATATTAATATCATTATGAGTAACACTGGAAGGCAATATGTCTGCTATTCCCCGCATGCATATTCACACCAGCTGTCTCAGTGATGACAAACTTTGCCCAACATGAAGATATTCTGGCTATTAATTACTTAGCAAATGTTCAGTGACACCCTAAGAGGCAAAAAATCTCACTCTATAATATTATAAAGTTTAACTTGGGACAAGGGAATGCTGCATTACCACTTCACTATTTTTTTTATTAGAGAATACAAATCACAGTGGATTTTACGGCCTGAAATTACTTTAATATCCCATTATTCAGGCTTTCTGCGTTCTCATTTCCTTCACATGCCAGGGATGAGAGAACAAGGACTTGTTAGTGACATCCCAATGGGCATTATCAACCACAGAGTCAGACTTTGGTTGACTGAAATAAAAAATAAGTAAAAAAAACATCTATTTTAAAATTTCAATGTAGTGAAATTTGAAAATAGATTTCCATTTTTTAAATTGGTTTCTTGGTTTGGTTCCATCATTTATCTATGAGTTAGAGAAGTAAACTAGTAAAAAAAAAAAACTTGCTCAACGTTAAGTCACCACAGATCCCACCTGCTAGTGCTCAGTGACTTCATATGTAAAAGTAAAGTAAGAAGGAATACCATTTCTGTTTAATTAGCCCAATTGCAGGTGACCATAGCTTTATTGTTTTTTAAACACAGAGGGCTACAGTAATAAATAAGATGTTCTCTGTGTGTGTTATGTTTGAAACTTGTGTATATGTTCTCAATGAAAAATGCTAAAAATGCTTCTGTAATCAAAGCATACACAGTACTGTGCAAATATCTTGAGTCACACCTCATTTCTTTATATTTTGCTTTGAATTACCTTTTTGGTGCGAAAAAAATTGTCTTATCTTTGGCATATCGAGTAGACTGAATGAAAGATATTGGAACAAAAGATTCACTGTGACCGAGATAAAGATACAAGGAGCCGAAATAAAGGAGTTCCAACCACCCAGCATTCAGCACCACTGGTATACCGATCACCACCTGATCATCTGGAATCATCTGCTCCTGTTGCTTCACTGGTTCAGGACTTAACAAACAAAAAACAGGTGTCTGCTCAGGTACAGGGTCTGGACTAAAAATGAGAGCCAAAAATATCTGAAATTTCTTCAGTAAGGAGGCCTGGAAACCTATTCCTCCTCTTCTACTTCAGGCTGCTCCTGATTAGAGGTCCCCACAGCGGATCAACCGTCTGCATTTCCTTCTGCATTTTCCTCGCTCACCCCCACTGCCTGCATGTCCTCCCTCACCACATCCATAAACCTCCTACTAGGCCTTCCTCTTCTCCTCCTCCCAACAAACTTAGTCCCTCCTCAGCATCCTTCTCCCAACACACTCAGAATCTCTCCTCAGCATATCTAAACTAATGCAATCTCACCTCTCTGAGTTTTCTTCCAAAAGGTCCACCTTGAGCTGTGCCTCTGATAAACTCATTCCTTATCCTGTCCATCCTTGTCCTCAAGCCTACATAAAAAATACAAGAAAGTATTTTTTATGTATATAAAGAACTCAAGACTTTTGCATAGTATTGTACATTTGATGAATGGTTGTGCAGTGTATGAGAGGAGGGTGTAAACATATGGGGAATTGTAGCTGAATACATATGATGTTTAATTTCCTAAAATAAAATTAGCAATAGTGTCACAAAAGCCTGTTGTTTCTTTCTTTCACAATAGCTGCAACTGGAGAATTGGAGGTGCTGCTATGCACAGATTGTGTGATTCAATACAGTAAACTCACTATTAGCTAGAGGGACATTACGTGTCTGCATCAAGGGACACTTTGCATTGCAACTTTTCATCTATTCATTAATTATCTTAACCTCTTGTCCTTAACCAGGGTCATGGGTGTGCCAGAACTGATTGCAGCGGTTACAGGGTGAAAAACAGAGAAACACCCTGGATGGGTCACTAATTCATCACAGGGCAGACACACACACACACACACACGCACACACATATTCACACACAGTCACACCTAGTGGCACCTCCTTGTCTTTGGACTATGGGAAGAAACCTGAGAACCCCACACAAACCCACACAGACATGGGAAGCAAATGCAAACTCCACACAAAAAAGACCCTCGTCACCTTTACATTTACATACGTGTAATCCAAAGTTTGCTTCGAAACTGTGCATTTCAGTTCTGCTCTAAACACTTTGGACTTTGGGCATCATGCAGAAACATCATTACTACTAGTTACTGCTGTAGCCTCTTTATACTGAAAAGACCATTTACAAGCATGAAAGTAGGCTAGGGTCTGCAGTTACCTATCTTAGGGATTTTTTTAAAAGTATGTCAAATGGAGGAAATCAGTGACGAAATACACAGACATTAATAATATTGTTAACAAAACAATGATTAGAGAAGCATTTTACCTAACAAAACATACTTTAACACATTATATATACACTATGAACAACATGCATTCCTCTGCTTCATGTGTTTCCCTCAAATATGTTGTTTTAACATACTTACTGAGCTAGAATAACCAAAAAGATGAGCTTGTTATTAAACGTGGGTCTTTGATTCACCTTGAAATTCTCCATAACTTACTGCAATAAGATACGGTTGATAGCTTCAGTATCCAGTCTGCCTTAAGGCTGTAGGTTAAAGGTCCCTAGTGCTTTCTTTCAGAGTCACTTCAGTGACCTTGATGCCCATCTCTGGCAGTACATGAATAACAATTATGACTTTAGGGGAAATTATTCTTTACTTATTATTGCATTCTAATCAACCCTGTCCCTCTTAAGGTAATCAATGCCTTTTTAACAGCTGAAATCTTCCCTTTCACTCTTTATGATTAAGGGCAGACTCACTCATTAGCACTTAAAAATGTTCTGGGTTTTTTTTTTTTTTTTGCTTTTTCCATGAATTAATAGAATTCTTTCTGAAAAAAAGGTGACCATTCATAAGTCATAAGGCCTTTGTTCCTGATATTTGCATCTAAACAGAGGGTATTTGGTTCATTTGAAAATGTGTGTTTTATGAGTGTGGGATGGGTGTTCTGGATGATAAACATCCTGTATCAGTATACTGGATCATACGCTGAGTTTGATTTTAAGTTCTGGCTGTACAGATACAGTTGTAAAGTACACCATGGTTAAAAAAGTAAAGTTATGACATGTTGACCACCTCTGAATAATAGTAACATGGCATATTTGGAGAATATTCAAATGTTAAATATTGTAAATAGTAACTTTTATCAGTACATCTCTGCACCATAATCACTGAGAGTGTTTTCTATGATGGTTTTTGTATATGTTTTTGTAATTACATGTTCTTCACCTCAGACACTGGCTTAATTACTTCAGGTCTTGACTAATTGCTTAGAACCTTTAACCACTACTTTTCTTGTGTTGGTGTCTTGGCCAAGTAATTATACTCTCCATCAATGCCTAGGATTAATTAAACTTCACACATTTGCCCTATTGATGTCACATATCATGACCCTTTTATCCATAGACATCACATAGTCTTGGTTTTTGGTGTATGCGTTTGTTGCTTTGCTTGTTTGTTATTATGAGCAGGCTAATGGACTTGTGCAGTGCCCTTTAGATGAAAAAGAAGATCAATACTGAGTCTGTGTGAAGCAGTATTCATGGCTGCAGCTGAAACCTGATACGGAACACAGCAAGTTAAGGTCTAGCTCGAGACCTGCAACCAGTGAGCAACAGAACCATCTGTAATGACACCACTGCGAGGGTCACCATAGTGACACGCCTTGTGTGGTGTAATGAGGTTAAATGTATTCAGTGGGGTTCTTGTTAAAGAGGTGCAGATGAGAGACCTATTGCATCTAGTAGTAGGGCCTTGGGCATAAGAAGAATTCCTAAGTACTGGAAACCATCCCTTCACTAGCTGTATTAAATCAAATTTTTAGAAAACTGAATTTGATTTGTTGTCTTCTGTTAAAGTATGATAAAAAATAAACTAGTTTCAAAGCATGTACTGATATCATGTAGTCTTTTGAAACAATCTAAGTCCTCTGGGTATGCTTGTATTTGTTGTTTTCTTCTTGTTCTTTGACCTGCCTGGAGATATTTGTAGTGAAGTCTCTGTGAGAAGTCTGATCCTTTTACATGTTGTTTTGTTCTGGGTTGCCTCGACGAGGTTGCACCGATACTGCAATATGAAACCCAGAGTACGAGACAAAATTATATCCTAGATCCGAACCAGCCCTCATGTGTGGTGCCAAATATTGACTGACCTTTCACTCCCACTGTCCTTCAGTGAGGCTATACAGATATGAAGCAAAAAGTAAACACCCATTCACTTTGTACAAGTTCAGTTACAGGTGTTTATGGGGTTACGGAAAATGTCCCAGAAACGCAGAACTAACTCAGACAATAGGAAAAAACCCCCATAAAATATCAGAAAAATCCTGAAAAATTAATAATCGCTGACATGATTTTTAAAGATGCTGGAAATATTCAGGAGCATCTCAAACAGCACTATTACAACACTAGTTCTAAGTCATTGAAGAAAAATATTATCGCTTTTCTAGAAGAGAGCTCTGCAGGGTGTCAGGCTAGTGGCTGAAACCTTTTCAAAAGCTTGGCTTCTCCACAGTCTGTGCTTCACAAATGTACCATTTAACAGTAGCCTTCTCTCATGTGAAATACTCTTTAAAATCTAAACCATGCATAAAAAAACAGTCCAGGGAGTGCTTTAAGAATCTCTCACCCCCCCCCAATCCCCATCCAATTACTCTGTGCCGGTTCGATGGACATCAATGACAAATTCTTCTGTTCAGGAATAATTAAAATAGATAGGCCTCATGGCCCTGCATTGTCTAAAGCCTGAAGGACTTTAAACGCATTGCTCTGAACCAGTCATGAAAGGTATAAAGAAGACAATTGACCCTCATTATTAATTTTCTTCTCCCCACTTGTTGTGTAATTAGGAGGATGCACAAAAGGAGGAGGTAGGGCTAATAACAAATGTAAATGCGAATACGAACTTGAGATGGCTTCCCCTGAACAAAAAGCGTGTTGACTGAACATGTAGCTGGAGGGTGAGCTTGACTGAGTGGGCGTATACTGATTGCATGGAGCAGGTGGTGAGTTTCAAAAGAGAGATTTGTAATTCATTATATGCAGTAAGTGTCCAACATATACACCATAATGTGCTGACATTGATATGCTGCCCTTTAACCAGTTACCACAAAAATCACCATTTAACTTTACTTTAATCATTATTAATGGATTCCTTTAATCTGAGGCCACACCAGCCATATCACAACGCTTATGACGTTTCAATATTTATGAGAAAACAACATGTGAGAGAGGCTAGGTGGGTTAAAATAAATAACAGGGTAATTAAATAAGCTTTTTCAGCAGTAGTGACAGAGTATGGATATTTAAACACCAAAAAACTAGAGTGCACCACGCCAAAAAAATGGGACGAGTCAGAGCAACAAAATTTCTTCTCCCTTCTCAAATTGTTTTACACTAACTGCAAGTTGTCTTATATATAGTGAATGTCCAGAAAAGACAGTTTGCACTTTGGTTTGCATGGGTACATATATATGAGTACCAATAAATTCATTCATGCTCACACAAATTCCTGGGCAAGTATAGGCTTACCACCATGAGTAAACATAGACTTGACCTACTTGATCTACTTTACCAATTTGCACACAAAATGAGAAGTATTTGACTAATTAAATGCAATATATGGGACAACTGAACAGTTATAGTATAAGCATGCCCCACTTGTGAGTGCAGTGTAGTGTAAAATGTTAATGCGATGGTGAATGATTCAGCAGACTCTCTTTCACTGTTGTTATTAGGTGTTCTGTGAGTCAACTGGATGCACTCCGCATTAGAGTAAGTGGGTCATGTAGCTAACAGGCTAACAGGCTCCAACAATATCCAGAAGCAGGTTTGAGTTTAATTTTTACTGAAGGAGTCAACATACAAACTGCATATATGTCACTTTAATGTCTGTTATAAGCTTTACATGTCTGTGTTTAAGCTGGAAAGCTGCTAAGAATAAATATGTAGTAACTATATACTCCTGTTGGGTTGGTCCTGATACAGCATTGAAAATCCCATTAGGATTCTTGCAGTACTGAGCATCTTAAAATAGGTAAACATATAAACATCCTGCTGAAAGCAAAATAAATTATTTCTAGATTAAGCATCGGTGTGTAATGATGTGTCTAGAACCTGGTGTTGTGGTTTTAAGTTTTCGCTTAAATAAACTTAAGAAATTGGTTTCTTGAGATGCAGTAAATTGCCATGGCACAATGTCCGTATCCCATACATTGATACAGCTAATGAGAGCAGAGGCCTAGTTTCAGAGAGGTCATTTAGTGGAGAAATGCCTCAACAAGCATCATGTTCCACTAAACTCACTATTTCGCCACCTAAAATGACACTAAGACTCAAACTAAAGTTTGTGTAGCATTGCTTCGCTTCATGTGCCTGGTTTAAAAGGTTACAAAAAATTAACATGGGAGGGTTTGTATGTGTGACTTTGTATTGGCTACATTTCAAAGAGGTGGAAAGATAAATTGGCATACATATTTTCTAAATAGGTAGATCTTCAGAATATATCTGCTATGAATTTAGCTCTCCTACTTCCCTGAATATGTGGCTAAAGTAGCCTATATTTTCATTTGCAATTTTAATTTAGTTATATATAAATATTTGGGGCAGCTGGTGGCCTAGTGGTTATCAGAATGCAATCATACGGTCTGCAATCCCAACTGCTAGTGTCATCACTGAGGTAACCCTGAGCAAGGTACCTTCCCCACACACTGCCCCTCGTGCGCTGTGCTGTGGTGTGTTCACCTGTGACTATAAAGGGCCACTTTACTTAATATTATATGCCTGTGCTAGTGGTAATTCCTCATTGTTACATAATTGTTTTAGAAATCTTCATCCATTAGATTTTTTTTCTTAAATAAAATATAAAAAAGTTACCTTTATTATAATCACATTCTAATTGAATATTGTGGATTAATATCACCCATGGGCTATGAAGTACATGAGAAATGGATTTTGATAAGGTAATACTAAAAGTGCTATTAAAGGGTAGTCAATGAAAAAATAATAGTATCATAATGTTGGTATTAAAGCTCACTTTGCTGGTGTCTGTATAAAGTCCTTCATGTATTTTACTGTATGTGTTCTGCTTTGTGGTGATGATTCTTACTGATAATCTGAAATTCATTTGAATTATGTCCCAAGACTGGGCCTCACACTCACTGAATATGAGCCTTAACCACCAGACACCCAGACCTGAAAGCAGGCTTGACTGCTTTAGACTGTTGGTTGTTGTACATTCA
>JBBJLS010000109.1:39395170-39408953 GCA_037577275.1 Bryconaethiops microstoma
TCAGTACCTCATAAAGCAGAATGAGGTGCTTGTGTAGGAATTTAACAGACACTGGCATGGAACGGTTGTCACACTCATAGAGATGCCGATTTAAAAACAAAGTGGTCTCTTATTTTTTTCCAGAGCTGTATATTTGGAAATGCTTTCAACATTTCTCACCATGCTCTGCATCCACCTGTAGTTTTAGTCTCTTGAATGTTTCGCGCAATATTACTTATACATTAGTAGAAATCACATGGGAATTGTAGGGTAGTATGATATTATTTCATGTTTTGTGAGAGAATCCATTAATTCACAGAGTGCATGCGATTCTGTTACAAATTCAAGGCTAGCATGAATGTGCTTTAATGGTACTAATAATAAGGGTCTTGTGCAATTAAATTGGCAGGAACAATAACTGGTGTATACAAACAAAAAAAACAGTCTCTGGCATATCCTAGCATGTGTAAACTATCAAACAGAGCGAGCAAAATAGTGTTACTAATGAGAACAAACCCAGACAACAGTTTGCAAGTACTGTTATTTAGTGAGCTTAAATAAATATGTTCACTGATTTCAAGGAAACTTCTCGTTTAATGACCCGCAGTTTGAGCAGCATACTGTTTTCTCTGCATCTCTTTTTTTCTATTGACCCTCACTGACACTGTTCAACGCCAGATTCCGAGCTGCAGGATCTAAGATAATTGCTCAGGTGTACTTCATATCATCAATGAGCAGGTAGGGGAGCAGGAGAAGGTGCGTTCTCACATAACATGACAAGTGAATAACTGCTGTTTTTTTTCATTGAACAGGGTTGTGTCTGGCAGTGGTGTGATTGTTCAGTCACTCGGTACAGGGCTGTAATTTCACTCAACCTTGTTGCTCCGAAATGAGCCTGCCTGGCACTTTCACTTTGTTCGACTGTTTTAACAGACACAGTTCATCAGTTTCTGTCTCCTTCGCACTCAACCAGCTCCAAGACAGACAAACAGAATAGAAGGTGCTCTGATGGCTGTGGATTCATCACTTTTTTTCAAATATGATTTGATTGCAGCGTGGTATATGGAGTTATTTATATTTAGGTTGGTTGATCTATAAGTATTAAATGAAAATTCAAAAGTGCAACTTTGAGACCAAACACAGGTTAGAATAATACTGAGGAATACTGATAAAATTCAGTATTGTGATTTTTCCAAATATATCACACTACAGTATCAGATGAAATTTAAGTTTGCATTAATTGATAAAGGTTCTACATAAAAGATTCTGAATAAAGTTTAGATGTATAACGTGTACATATTGTATGACACTATGAGAAGTGATATAGTTATATATGGGTCGTGTCTGCAATTTACTTTGTGAAATTTACGTACTTACTAATTCATTATTGTGCAAAATATAATATAAAAATAACTACAATACTAATATCTAACAACACAATTGCAAGCACATTCTAAGGCTATCAGCACTTCCTGAGAAACTTCCTATACAGGCCTATTAAAAAATAATTCAATATACATTTTATTCCTATAAAAGTTCCTTATGGTGGTGCAGGTTTGTTGTGATACTAGTCAATGCTGCTTTACAGATATTACACATAACAAATAAGGTTTAAAGCCTTTTTGCAGGCTTTTTGTAGGTTAACGTTTGTTAGTTGTGCACATTGTTTCTCGTATTTTTTAATGTAATTGGTCTTAAAATGATCTTAAGCACCAATCAAACAACATACAGTTAACTTATATTTGATGTACAGCATTTCAGCGCCATTAATTCATGCTAGATTTATTAAAAGTGTCTTAGGAAAGTTTTAGTTTTCTGTCAACACTACCAAAGCTACATCAAAACAATGTCATTTATCAGTTTATGATTATAGACAAGAAATCACTCAACGCTGGAGAGCTTAATTGAACATTTAACATTGCTATATGAGCTTCTTACCCCCCGCAAACACACAGATACTCATCACCAGGAAGTACGATAGAGAGTGCTTGATGTATTCAATGTGTCTGGATAATCTGGGGCTAGAAAGAGCTCTCCCACAGTGAACTAAGACAGATCACAAATGTTCTGTGCCTCTGTATCCACATGTGGGCCCAATTCAGCTCTCTCTTACACATTCACACCCACAAAACACCACCTCTTTCTGTCTCACTGCTTGTCCAATCAACAAATTGCTGTTCCAAATGCATCAGGCCTGCTGAGCTAAATAGGTATTTTCACTTTAGAATTTGTATGTGCTTTAATGCTGGATATCAGTTCCATGTGAATTTAGCCATAATTATTTTCTATAATTCTTGCTAAAAACAAAAACAATGTTCACGTTTGAAATGTACCTACCAGTACATGCATGGAAATTATCCTGAAAAAACACATGGTTTTAGTGAATAGCACTTACACATGGATCCCTATTCAATCTACATCATATTCACATTGATGTTATAAGCGTTTTTTTTTTTTTCAGCTCAGACTTTTCAAATGAGGTACAATACACATCAGCTCATCATGAAGGTGGTCATTTATCATTCATGACTTTTTAGGTTCATTAAACATTAGAAAAATATTTAAACTGAAACATCTTCAGAATGAAAAATTAACCTTCAGAGGATAAGTAATGAAAGAAATGCAGTTTTTCATTGTACAGCGAGGCGTGCTGAACACCTTTCTTTTTATGCTGAGACACAAGATACTGGAAAAGCTCTCTAATACAAGCCCCATGGCTAGAATCAACATCGCAACCCAACACACACACACACACACACACACACACACACACACACACAAACAATGCCTTGGCACATCCTGTTCCCAGATGTAAGCCTATTATTTCTTGGTGTCCATATAGTGTGTTTTTCCTCGTGTGTGTGTGTGTGTGTGTGTGTGTGTGTTTGTGTGTGCGCATGTGTGTGTGTGTGTGCGTGCATGTGTGTGTTTTTAACATGAGGGTGACTTCTAGCGGGCTAATCTGCAGGAGGCAGAGTAAGGATTAGCATAGTGCTTGAGAAATGTCTCTGTAATCCACAGGCCTGTGGTGTGCATTTGTGTGAGACTTGTGTTTGCACATGTGTGGACGAAACCACAGACAAAGGAGTTAAAATATATGATGCAAAACAGTTATGGCTTGAAAAGTACAGAGGATACTTTGCTTTACATCGCAAGTAAATCAGTGCTAATGTAGTACAACCATGTAGCTTCAAAATGCACATTTTATTGGAGAAGCAAAAAAGGAAATTCTTATCTTCAATGTATATTAATGCACAAATAACTTCACTATATAGTCATTTTGGCCCATTTCTATCAGGACATTTAGTAAGAAATGCTCACACATTTTAAAGGACAGTGTATGTTTTCAGATAATGTAAAAAAAAAAGTGATATAACTGCAATGAAAATGTTGCATAAATCATGCCCCAACACTTAACACAGTCAGAGCTGGTAGCAAAGACTGGCTGCTGTACTGCAGCACAAGCTTATTTAACAGATCATAAAATTTCATTTTTTAATTTTGTACTCTGCATGGCTAGATGGTCTGCATGCCTCGGAGGTCCTCAATGACAGGTTTTACTGTATTCACTCAAAGGCCATGAAAGATGAAATACATTTTTAAGGCGGCTGTAAGCCCTGTAGCTTGTTTTGTGATTTAGAACAGCAAGGTGTTGATTTTTCTGATTCACAAATATGCAGTTCAGCATAACGGGCCCCCGTGTTGAAGATGAATGACCACAAATCTTTAAGTAATAATAAAAATTTTGTAAATGAGAGTGCAGAAATTAGAGTTCTTCCCTTTTGTAAAGACACCTCTGTTTTATAACCCACTGCTGAGCAGTTATCTTAATATTATGGTATTTAGAAGTCACCTTCCACTCTTTTAACACAAATTGAAATCTCATAAAAGCCACAAGGCTTTTCAAATAGCTCTGGCCACATTGTTTAAGGAGGTCAGACACCTAATCCTTCACCTTCCAACCCCCAGCTGAATAGAAGTTTGCCCAGTAAGCACGACATCAAGGTCTTCTGGTGACCTCGAGACCTGTCAAACATTGCTTTATCATTTCATCACATTTTCAAAGGAAGCATATTGATACTGGTTACTTTTACAAAACCTTAAGGTCTAGCTATTAACTGGACAGACTCCAAAGTACTAGATAATTATTTTGAGTAACATGACAGTTCCAAGGCAGTGTACCTAAACTACACTGAAATGACCAACGTATTCTAGCTTTTAACCATGTAATTGTGAAGCTCGACCTCCGACGTACGGAGTAATTATTTGGGGTGGATACCTCAACTACATTTCATTAAAAAAAATTTATTAAGCAATTAAGCAGGCGGAGGATATTGCAAAATATCTCAAAATTGGACAATCACCCTCTGACAAGGTGAGAAGTAGAAACACACACTACATTTACTGTAAAATCAAAGGAAATTAAATGATAAAAGTCTTATATAGTACTTAGATCTGGAGGTCTTTATGTCTTTTTGGTACTGTATTTTCACGCCACATTAACTACCTGCCACCCCATACACTCCCTCTTTCTCTCCTGCTTGAACATGAGATGTTATGGTAGATTTAATGTACTAGTTTGTACTTTCTACCTTGTTGCTCCAAATAAATTGAGGCATTTTAGAGTAATATCTAGAACACATTCAAATGTAATTAAGCTGTCTGGTAACTTATCATCATACTTCCATGTGTTGCAGACATAAACGTTCAAAATGGTCTCTATAAGCCAAGAGTTATCAGTACTTTCATATTCTATGCTCTTCACTGAATTGGAAGAAGTCTGTAAAATAGTCCTCACCTTTGCCAGTATATCATCCAAACATCCAAAACTATGCCAGTTCAAACGTATTTAAAGCAAGTTAACATCAATTCACATTTCCACAAAGCACTATATGCTTTGTCTGTCTTTGTCTTTGATAAATCACAGTTACAGTAAACACTGGCCTAATGAAACAAATGACAGCAATTGCTGTGTTTGCTAATGAAGTGCTAACAGAGGGAGGCTAACATACTAATCGCTTACCTCATTAGCCTGCATAATATCGCAAATATCACCATGGCAGAAACAGGGCCATGCGCTAACCAGAACTGAGCCCCATCACTGTTCTTATTTTACTACAAACTCAGCATGACTACCACTGTCTTGCTGGTCGCGCGCTAGTTAGGTGATATGTTTTGGTGCGCCGGCAGTGAGTACCCTTAAAAAAAACTGACACAGTTCGGCTAAAGAGTGGCTGTTAATTCTCTGAGTAATCCCTCTTCATCATCTTAAGAGGAATAAATCACATAAAGGGATTGGCTTGTTTATAAATGATTTACAACACGTCTGTTCGGTGGGGGAATTTGGGCCGTGCCACTTTTCATTACACCACCTGCAGGGTTACCGCGGCAACTAACATAGAGCCTGACACTCACGGAGTGCCGAGACAATGAAACTTCACTCTGAGATAAAGTGATGCATTTGAAAGACACACACACACGCAAACATGATTGTCAAACTTCAGAAAATTTATAATGAATTTATGCATTCATAATTTCTGTATCGACTGGATTTTTCTTTCGGGACATTTCATACTCTTACAATACCACCAACTCTTATGTAACAGCTCTTTATGCACCATAGGAGGTTAATTATTGGCTGTGAGAGGACAACGCTCAGAGAAAATGCCTTTCCTTCTAATAGTCTGAATAGAAATAATTATGTAATGCTAGAGACTTTTTCTGTAGTGTAAAAACATAACTCTGGAGCCAGTAAAAACTGTTGTAATAGGATTGGGATCTTCGTTAGCAGGGCTTGGTGGGGTCAGAGAGGTCAACTTCTTCCTTGTTTCCACTGACTGAGCGAGACTGGATTAAGTCTGGTGTGGGTCAGCATCATGGCTCACAGTTTGAACTTCAATTTACAACGATATTGTGAACTTGTTATTGCTGTAGACTTGCTGTAACATGGGAAATGCCAGATTGCAAGCTAGCAAGTGATTGCAATGGATGGAAGCTAGATTGTCATTAATGGCAGTTGGTTCAAAGAGCATGGATTTGTTAGTTAATGGATGTGTTTTAGATTCAATATGGGATATTTGCATTTCATCCCTAACTTCACTACAGCAAACTATATATATACATATATATATATAAATATATATATATATATAAAATTCTTTCCATGGTATAAAAAAACTACTGACAGGCTAATATGCATTTACAACGCAACTACAAGCATTTGTTTCCACATGTTGTCTGATGTCATATCAACAGAAATATAACACCATGGATAGATTTACAAACTGGTAGCTGCTTACAAAAACTGGTCATCTGGCAGGGCTGGGCAGGATTATGGTTGGCGGTCACAAGAGGCCGTCCTATGTTGTGTTTTTGTTTTTCTGAGTTAAGTTGGGGTTTTTGGTCTTGTGCCTTTTATTTTGATATCCTGAGTACACCGGGTTTGAGTTTAGTCTGAGTTATGAGTTTCAGCTGCTGGTGTACTCAGGAGTAAGTGTTTGTGTGGGATGATTGGTGGTTGGGGTGTTATATCTGTGTATTTAAGGGGGTTTATGTTGGGTGTTCAGGTGTGGGTTAACCGTTGTGTTTATGTTGTTCCCTTGCAGCTCCTTTTGATTTAAACCAGTCCTATGTCTGACCCTCGTGTGATTTTTTGTTTTGTTTGACTTACGGAAAATAATAAAAAAAGAAAACACAGTACGTGGACTTTGAGCGGTGTGTGTGCGCCTGCCATTCGTGCATGGAGAAGGGAACGACCCTTGACAGATTGACCTATCATACATTTAAGGGCGCAGCAGACGAGGCGCAGTTCATGCCCGAGGAAGAAGAGTGGCTCCTCGCAGAACTTTCCGTGCTCTCTCAGGAGCTCATCGCACGGGACATGGCTGCCTATGGTGAAGCCAACTGGCCAGCCCCTCCGCCAGCGAGGAGGAAGCGGGCAAGAAAGCCCACCGTGGGCACCCCGGTGAAGCACCCAGACAGGGGTGCTCTTCAGGTTCACCTGCTGGTGTCCTGCTAGTTCCCTTGACCCATGAGGAGGAAGCTGGCACAGAAGCCCGCCTTGAGCACCCCGACCATCTACCAACAGCAGCTCCACGAGGCCACGCAGCCAGTCTCGCCTCTCCTCGAGGCCAAGCAGCCCGGCTCTCCATCCTACAAGAGAGTGCTCCCGAGCGTTGATGAGGCTGCGCTCCCGAGCGGTGATAAGGCTGCGCTCCCGAGCGTCAACGTGACTACGCTCCTGAGCATCAAGGCTGTGCTCCCGAGCATCTATGAGGCTGCACTCCCAAGCGATGCCACTATGCTCCCGAGCATCGAAGCTGCGTTTCTGAGCATCGAGGCTGCACCCCAGCAACCCGTGCCTGCACCCAGGATATGACTGCTGCCTGTACCAAAGCCGAGGCGGTTTCAGGTGCCAACGCGCCAGCTTCAACCTCCAACTCCAGATAGCATAGCAGTGGTTAGTGTAGAGGCGAGAGCAGGCAGCCCAGAGCCATTGGACTTACTCGGTCCACTAGAAGAACCTTCAGGCCTGTTAGTAGAGCCACTTATCCCCGCCATTTAGACACTGACCTTAATTGTGGCTCATTTCTATTGTCACCGACTCTTAAATTTACACAGGTCAGTAATCTGCCTCCTACTAGGGTGGTAGTAGGCTAGTGTAAAACAATCAACTAATGATTGTGAGTGGCTCTGGATAAGAGCGTCAGCCAAATGCCCCCTTTACCCTTTACTAGCTTGATGGTTCTCAAGTGATTCCTGTGTGTACCCGGAGCCTATCCCAGGTCTATGGACTCATCTTATTAGGGCCATTAATAGACCTGCTAGACTTACTAGAAGAACTGCTAGGCTCATTAGTGGAGCCTATAAAACCTAGGCTAGCCCATTAGCCCAGCAGCTAAACCCATCCACCCAACAGGTGCCTTTAGCCAGAGAGGTGCTCTTAGAAGCGTCCTTAGAAAGGCTGTTAGCCATAGAGGGGATCTTGGAGGGGCCTTCAGAGGGGCTGTTAGCTGCAGAGGGGCCTTCAGGAGGGCTGTTAGCCACAGAGGGGCTCTTAGTGTGGCGGCTAAAGCAAGCAGGCCTGAGCCCATAGACTTACTAGGCCCATTAGAGGAACCACTAGACTCATTATTTGAGCCATTAAAGCCCATGTTAGCCCAGCAGCTAAGCCCATTAGTCCAGCAGCTAACCCCATTAGCCCAGCAGCTAAGCCCAGTAGAGGGGCCAGGAGCCACAGAGGGGCCTTCAGACGGGCCCTTAGCCACAGAGGGGCAGTTAGTAGGGCTTAGGTTAGCCGGAAAAGGAAACTGTAGCCACAGGGGGGCCGAGTGTAGCTGCAGAGAGACCAGATAGCGCAGTAGAGGGGCTAGAAAGTGATGGCTTGGAGGCCCAGGGAGGGCTTAGCGATGGATTAGAGGCCCGGGGAGGGTTTAACAGTAGCTTAGAGGCCCGGGAGGGCTTAACAGTGGCTTAGAAGCCTGAGGAGGGCTTAGCAGTAGCTTGGAGGCCCGGAGAGGGCTTAACAGTAGCTTAGAGGCCCAAAGAGGGCTTAGCAGTAGCTTAGAGGCTCGGGGAGGGCTTAACAGTAGCTTGGAGGCAGAGAGGGGCTCCGCCCCCAAGGTTTTTGTTTTGTTTGACTTATGGAAAAGAATAAATAAAGAAAATGCAGCACATGGACTTCGAGTGGTGTGTATGCGCCTGCCATTCGTGCATGGAGAAGGGAACGACTCTTGGCACCCATATTCTATATTCATCTTGTATTTTATTATTACTACTATTATTTTTGTGTATCAAAACTTATCATTTATATGTACAGTACTGTTCAAAAGAAAATTATACTTAAAAGCTGTTTGCCTATAGTAGTGTTAGTCAAGTAGTGTTAAAACATTAATATTACAATAAATACAAATAACATAAATACAGTAAATTGTGGTTTTATTTATAGCAAAGTTTGCTTAACCATTTACAGACTTCTTTCCTCATGGAAGCCCAGAATTATATTAGCTATAAAATATCTGGGATGGCGCTACTTCATTAGATTAAATTATGCATGTTGCTCATGGAATTTTATGAATCCAAGCAATGACTGGAGCTATAAAGCAAAAACCTAAACCTGTCTTCTTCTAACCAGCTCGCAAAACATCAACTACTTTTAGGAAAAAAAAATCTTGCCACTTTTTACTGCTTTCTTGGTGTGCGCATTAATTTCTTCTTTTAGTGTTAGAAAGGAGCCCAATGCTGATATAAATGGCTTCAAACAAATTACATAGGTACCTTAGACTTTTGCACAGTATTGTACATGAGCTTGTCACTGAAATGTATATCTAAACAAGCTCTGCTTTGATGGGCTGGATTGTAGTCCATAAATGAGGCAATTTAAACTAAGCAGATATGTGTCTTGGTCTTTATGATGTCACAAAAACAGTAACCTGAAAGCAGGTTAGTGGACAGCGATTTCCGCACACAGGTAAAATCTCTGGGAACTTCTTGACTGGAAATGCACTTAGAAGAGAAACCAGTGGGCAGGAGCGCCTGCCTCAGTCCCGGCCCACCAGCCTCTTTTAGAAATGAGTTTTAACAAAATTGGTTTTCCACTATTTTTCGTGAGTACAAAGAACTTAGTGTCCCCAGTAATTGTCTGAATGCTAGAACCACAGATACCGGCCTGGTAGAAAAGGGCTGAAGTTTTTCTATTACTTGCAATGCAGTAATAGAAAAACTTCATTACAATGCAGCTCAAAATTGCAGCAGATTTTTCCATGACATAGAAGGTCATAGCGCCCCAGTACTAACGGTCATCAAACAAAAGATGAAATGGTCATTATCTATAAATTCTTGCCTCAGTAATTATATTTTTTCGTTTATGGTTATAATTAGTTAGAATTGGTTATAAGTGTCTCTAATGGTCTTCACTGGCTTTCATTGGTCTCTACTGATCTCCATTGGCCTCCTTTTGTCTCCACTGGCCTACATTGGTCTCCGTTGGTCTATACTGGTGCCCACTGTCTTCCTTTGGCCTCCAATGCTATCCATTGGTTTCCATTGTCCTCCAAAGGTCTCCACTGTCCCCTATTGGTTGCCACTGTTATCCATTGATCTCCATTGGCTTGCACTGGTCTACTTTGACACTGTTTGGCCTCCATTTGTCTTTAATGATCTCGACTGGACCCAATTGGTTGACTTTGGTCATCATTGATCTCCATTAGCTTCCATTGGCCTCCCTTGGCCTCCTTTGGCATGCACTGTCCACCACTGGTCTCCATTGGTCTCCATTGGTTTCCACTGGCCTCCTATGGTATCCATTATTCTCCATTGGTCTCCTATGGTCTCCACTGGTCCCTTTTGCCCACCACTTATCTCCATTTGTATCCATTGCCCGCCACTGGTCTCATCAGGTCTCAACTGGTCTCATTAGGTCAGGCCTTCAATAGCCGGACAAAAAGCCTTACATGTGAGTTTAACCAACAAGATAGAACATATAGTGGGTGGGACTCATTTCATTAAACAATACGCCACTACAGGCCATTGACTGTAGATCCGTGGCTTAAGCAGATTTCAGTCAGTTCTGGATACATCACTGACTGTTGAGCTACAGTGTAAGCAGGTTTCAGTCAGTTCTAGATACATCACTGACTGTAGAGCTGGAGCATAAACAGGTTTCAGTCAGTTCTCAATACATTACAGATTGTAGAGCTGTAGTGCAAGCAGGTTTCTGTCAGTTCCAAATACATTACAGACTGTAGATCAGTACTGTAAGCAGGTTTGAGTCAGTTCTAAATATATTACTGATAGCAGAGCCGTAATGTAAGCAGGTTTCAGGGCTCTTCACTGAAAGACCGATACACACAAACACCGATGTGTTTATGTCTGTTACGCCTTTAGATAAAACATATCATTGTCATCCATTATATTGTTATTTTAGCTGTGTGTGCTTGACAGTCATTTGAATATTTGAACACAATTTCTCAATTACATAATATTTCATTTTTGTTCATGAATGCTAATAGAATTTTCAAAGGATGACGATCCCAACCCACAGAAACATTGGATTCTTCTGCTTCAACCCTTTTTCTTCTTTCATGTGTTTGCTGGGTTTCAGGCCGCCAGCCGGAAAGTATTGGAGAATGTTCAGAACCCTTCATCACTCTCTGCATTCCAAAATCTATGTGCCTAAAAAATGATCCACATCAACACACACTTCCCTCTGTATCACATTTCTCTTCCACACTTTCTTTTCTTCTTCTCTCTTACTTTCTGTTTCTCTCTCCCCCAGTTTTACCCCCTTTATTTTTTCTCTCTCTTCTCTCTCCTTTTCTCTTTCTCTCTCTCTCTCTCTCTCTCTCTCACACACACACACACACACACACACACACAGCACCAAATTGCCGTCATTTTGCTCTGCTGGTCAGACACCGATGTCCTGTTGTGAGCAATTTCGTGCCAAAATGATATTAAATTGCACACTTCGGTCACACACGCAGAAAACCTGCCGAGATCACAAAGATACGGCTGACATGAAGGACGGGTCAAGGGTTCAAACTCCGCAGTGAAGACGCTCACACGGCTGGTCAGTGATCGGAGTTGACCCCCACACTCACATACACACCCCTTCCACTCACCTCACACTCACACTCACACTTACCCCTTCCTCCGCCACCCCACACAATCACACTTACCCCTCACCACACCCCCCACCCCCCCACACACACCCCTTCCACTGTTATCAAAAAGTTTGAGATCTCTGATTCTACACAATCATGAAACAAAGCGGCATCTGCGGCATCTGGTGTTCCAATGTCAACCTGGAGACACGGAACCTCCAAGTAAGAAAGTATTTTTGTATGAGAAGATGTTTCAGCAGAGCTGCACTTCCGATGCACAGGTGCCTCGTTTAGGTGCTGAGGGTTGAAATAATTTCTCTTTTTGCCGCCTGGCAATTTGTTCCTATCAGCCTGACCTTTAGTGATAACAATGCTTCATCATAACAACATTATTTCCTACAAAACATTGTCACATATATTTTCCTTAATCTTGATGGCATTCCTAAAATTTTACCACAAATTTCAGGTTCCACAGCCTTCATTTTCGAGTGTTTTTTTCATAATGTTCTTTGTATGCACATCTAGCTTGTGAGTCATACAGCATAAGAAACTGCACAAGCAAGTCAATGAACTCCTCCACACGCTTTGAGGGGAGTGTTAAGGTCTAATAGATGCTACGCAGCTCTGAAAGTTTCAAGATCGCTACTCTGCCCATACTACACTTACAGTCAGTGACCTTCTTCTTGTGGACGTGGTGGAGGAGCTGGATGACCTTCCACCTGGAGAGATCCAAGAATCCTTAACTAAGTGAGTCCTGCTGCTTCATGGAGATATAGGTGTGTCAGGAATGCTGGAGCTAATTTGCCCAAAAATAGAACAAAGAGCCAAAAGAATATGTTTAATCATTTTCAGGTCTTTGCTACAAAGCCCCCTCACCCCCACCCAACATCCCCACTTCCAGGTGAGTGGCCAGCACAGAGAATAAAGCTGCTCAACACTTTTCTCACACTCTGATTGGCTGCTGCTCATCACTTCTCTTAATGCTTACTGTCAAGGTGCACACACCACTTAGTTTATGAGATTTGAGCTCTGGCAAAACCAGGCCAGTGCTGGAGGGATAGATGTGGGGGTTGAGGGATGTCTAGTTAACATCCTGACCTTCAGAACAATCACCCGCGCAAAACACAAGTACATCAGAACACGCAACAGCACGTCTTTATTCTTGGTTGAAGTTTCAGTAAGACAGGGTCAAAACTTTCACTGTGTAGAGCTTAATTATCCTTTCTATCACACCCAATGAAGCACTGAATTATTAACTGCATTCAATCATAACCTTCTGCTGCAGCTGAGGTGAAAGACCGGCAACAAAATAGGTCAAAGCATCTCTTATGGGTGTTGATGCTAATCACGTTGAACACAGGCTGGATAGTAGCATTTATGATATTAATTGTCCATCAAGCAAAATGAGTGACCAAACACAATGTATTAAAACATGCAAAACAAATAATGTTGACTAATGTTGGAGATGCCACTTTTTGTTCAAATGTAAATAAAAGCTGAGAAATATTTTTTTCCACAATGATGCCTCTTGTACACCGTCTTATTATCTTCTGGGAGACGCCTGTGTCATTTCCAATCAAGAAGAATCTTGCTTGTTGAATAAAAGTAACTAAGTCAAAATTTGCCAGGGGTACGAATAATTTTGTTTACGACTGTATATATTATGGCATTAACACAAAAGTCGACTAGTCAACTAGACTTCAGAGGCACAAGTTGACGCTCCTTGAGAGAAGTCGACTAGTCGTGTGTTTTTTTCCTCTCTCTGTGCGCTCGCTTGTTTTCGCAATGTAATCTCTGCCTCTGATTGGCTTACGCTCACACGCGTTCCTTGGTTTAACCAATTATTATAGTCCCTTCATAAAAAGGGTGGTAACATTGGCCTGAGGGGAATCTAAACACAAGACCACAACAAGACGAGAGACATGGCAGCAGAGGCCACACAAACAGCGATGACCTGCATGATCTGCAGTCGGTGTTAAAGTACAGTAACAGTACCAGCGTTATGCACTGGCCATCTGAAACGGCACTGCTAGCTAACATGGCTAACGCTTGCACTGCAGGGAGTCTCCAGTCCAGAGGACGCTGAGTGGCGCCGCGGCTTAAGCTGTTCCCACTTTCTGTTGTACACTTAAATTTACCAGAAAATTCAAGGTATCAGCCTTTGTTTTGTTTAATTGTCATGTTGACTGTTAATGTTACAG